>ML093315.1:47093-103889 GCA_003697995.1 Taxidea taxus jeffersonii | reverse complement strand
TTGCAGAGTCTACATTCTGATTGTTGCCATAGTATAACTTTAATGGGTCTGTTTTGTTCTTTTTTCATTTCAGATGCTGTACTTTTTTTTTTTTTTTTTTTTTTAGAGAGAATGAGAGAGAAAGTGAGCAAGCATGGGGTGGGGGCAGAGAGAGAAAATCCTAAGCTCCATGCCTAGTACGGAGCCCAGTGCAGTGCTCAATCTCATGACCCTGAGATCGTGACCTGAACTGAAATCAAGAGTTGGACGCTTAACCGACCAAGCCACCCAAGAGCCCTCAGATGCTGTATTCTTCTTTAGTCTGACTTAATCATCATGCATCTTCTCTTTGCCCATCTTTTTTAAAAAATAAGCTTTTCTTTACTAAGATCCATGGTTTTTCCTGTGAAAATGGGACCAGTAGCTGAGAAAACAAACAAACAAAAAACCCCACAAAAACTAGGATTTTTAGGGATCCACATGTTAAGTCCCATTTTGGTGAATCCGAAGGTGAAATTCCCAAAGACATGTAGCAACATCTTACAAAGCGATTCATCCATTGGTCACAGGACTCGGGTCCAACTAAATGCCAATACCTTGGGCCATTGTTTTAAAAATAGTTGGAGCCCTTTGATACCCCATTAGTGCATCCTGTGTTCTTGATCTCAGGCTGTCTCTAAGATATGATTTTGATGCCTTGATCTCCATAGTCTTTTCACCCAGTTAACCTCAGAATTTGTTTAATCTTAATACCTGTTATAGGCTTATTTCTGGCTTTGGCTTTTCTTCTATCTTGAGCAGGTCCTTCTCTGGTGCTCGGCTATCTTTTGGTTTGACCAAATGGTTCAGAGTCTTTCCAAATGTACCCCAGGCTTGGATGACCCTCTGCTGTCCCCAGATGGTACCCAGGGGCACTACATCCATCACTTCTGATAGGTTGACTTTGGGAAATTAATTGACTATGAAATTAACCTGGCTGCTCCTGCTTTTTTCTCATAGTAGGCACTCAGTAAATGTTCATCGAGTATGCTTTCCTTTACTTAAAGGGATTAAAAAATGTTTTCCCTGTAGTGTCTTTCTAATTTTCCTTTTTGCAACTAAGATGGTCATGCAGTGTTTCTGTAAACAACAGTAGGGAGGGAGAAGAAGTTATAAGAAAAGAGATACTGGTGTGACTCTAAAGAGAAACTTAAAAAGACAAATGCTCCTCAACTTGAGTGACTGTATTTGGGAGCTATCCCTAATGAAATTCACCGTGTTTTCATAGAATTGGGTGGATGGAATTTTGACCTCTTCCTAAGCTTTGATTGTGAGATCTCTTTGTTCATTGCTAATATATTGGTCCTCCTCTGGCATCTGTCCAGAGCCCTCTTCTCTTCTCTCATTCTGTTCCCTCCCTGCATAGTCTCTTCCTGTGCCATCTCATGTCAAGGGCTCCCTGTCCCAATGTCTCTGGGACCCTCAGCTCTCTCAGGGTCTGCACTTGGCCCACTTTGCTCCTCAAAGCCATGCAGGGACATACTGCCTCTTCTGCTGGGGTCTTTCTGGTTTCACCAATGCCTATATCTGAGGTCTACTTTCCTGACCCTCTCCATGCCCCACTGGTGCTCACTCTTCTCTTCTGATTGCCCCATTGTGGGTGGAATTGTTCTTAACCCTGCTTGTGACACAGTTTACTGCAATGTCAAGGAGCACGGGCTTGAGTCAGCTAACCTGGGTTTGAATCCCAGCTTGGCCACTTACTCACTAGATGATCTTTGATTTTAACCAATCTTTGATTGAACCAAGCCTCAATATCTTCATCTGTGAAATGGGGACAATAAGAGTACTTACTTCACAGTGTTGTTTAAAGGATGCACTGATAATACGACTCTGTTCCATGCTTAGAACATAGTAAGCGCTTCCCAAATGTTCGTTTTTATTCTTCGCAGATTATTCCTTTGTGAAAGTACCTCCTTAGGTTTTTCCTAGGGTGGTCCCCTTCTGTTCAAGGAGCTCAGAAGGGATTTTTAGGGGGATGCTCAGAAAGCGATATCCTGAACAAGTAATCTCCCTGCTCTTCATCCCCAGCCATTGGACCCTCTTTCTTGTTCCCTTCTCTCCTCCAGCACATAACTGACTGGCAGAAGCTTTGGGTCTCCAGTTCCTCATGCACTCAGACCGGGTTCCCAATCATCTTTCCCGGATTAAGGATTTGACTTTTATTCCATGAGCAGAAACACCACTCTCCTTTCCAGAAGAGCCTGCTCGTCTTGCCAGGCCTGCTGATGACTGATAGTGTTGTTGCTTCCTGAGGATTAGGTGAATGAGTCCAGGATATTTACTCTGACTCCTTTTTGGGTTTGTTCTGCTTCCCAGGGAATTTCCCCACATGCTTATATGATGGTTGCATAAATAACTACAAAATTCTAATTTGTTTTTCCAAGCTGATTATTCTCTTTAAGTTACTTAAATTATTAAGATGATCTGGTTTCTTGGGAAGTAGCTGTGTTTCAGAGTAATTTAATTCTATACTATGGGGAACAATTGGGTACTGTCTGGGGGGAGACACTAAAAAAACCTATTAAGTCTACTCATTCTTTAATTTTCCTGATTCTGCAGCCCGGTGAGGATGTGGTCTCAGGTAGGAGAATATTTGTCCATTACCCAGCTTGCACAGATGTTGCAAGAATTCTCAAATGGCCCCTTCTTGCTTTTTTTTTTTTTTAAGATTTTATTTATTTATTTGATAGATCACAAATAGGCAGAGAGGCAGAGAGAGAGAGAGGAGGAAGCAGGCTGTCCGCAGAGCAGAGAGCCCGATGCAGGGCTCGATCCCATGACCCTGGGATCATGACCCGAGCCGAAGGCAGCGGCTTTAACCCACTGAGCCACCCAGGCGCCCCCTTGCTTTTGTTTTTGTTTTGTTTCTTTTGCAACAAGAAGGGCTCCCTGCATGAAAACAGGCCAGCACACAGCAGTGATGCCCAACTGTGAGCAAGCAGTCTCCAGCTTAGGTGGACTCACAAGCACTGAGGGATGCAGCATTCGGACCTGGAATAGTCCCTGGTGGTCAGGGTCAGGCTGAACAAAGGGGGACTTTCTAGACTGTTCAGTCCCAGCTACACTTAGAGTTTCCAGTTTGGGCTGTACCTTGGAGACATACCATCGTTCCTCAGAGCCAACATTATCACAGCCCTCCTATCAGATCACATCTTGCTTTCCTTTCTGATTCTTGGGTCTATGACATCACTCTGGACCAGAAGATCTCCCACCCTCGCTTCTCGCCATCAGCCATTCTCCTTCCTGAATCTTCTTCACCCCTCAAAGTCCAACTCTGTTTCTAACTCCTCCTATAAAACTCCTTCTCCCTGCTCCAGCCACATGATTTCTCTCCACACAGAGAATTACATATTCGATTACATATTCTATCAGCTGAGCACTTCTTATGCTTGGTTCTTCATTCTTGTTAATGCTTTTGTGTGCTCACAGCTTATTGGTCTCATTGGTCTATTGGCTTCCTGGAGGAGAAGACTAAATTTGTGTGTTTCCGTATTCCCTGTGGTGCTTTCTTTGTGGTGGTTTTCCTGAAGCGGTCTTGATTCATTGATTAATTTAAAGCAAGTTGAGACTCTTTGGGTGACCTGTCAGCTTGCCAATTCCAGAATTCCCTGCCTAATACCAGTGCAGAAAGTCAACATGATAGGATCAATTTCATTCTGATTGAGGGATAAGAACTAGTTCAAGTCCATTCAGCAATCGGGCAATTACCGTGGACTGAACATGTTAACCAAGAAAATATCTTGGGCACAGTCTCTACCTTCAAACTGCTGCCTCTTTAGGAGGAGATGTCATTATTCCCAACAGGAAAGAATTAGGAAACATTACTAGCCAAAAATAAAACACTATATTTCATTGATGTGTTGATTGATTGAACTCCAAGGTTGAGAGGCATGGAATATTTGGAAAGTGGTATGGGTTTCAAGATGAGGGGAGATCAGGGAGGAGCACAGGGAAAAGCCTCAGGGGGCTATGGGGCCCCAGAAAAGCTTTAGGGAAGAGGACAAGATGAACAGTATTTTCTCTCAGAGGGACAAGAAATACCTCAAAACATGTATAAGGGAAATAAAATTGTTGAGTACTGGTTACTGATCAGGCATTATGTATTTGTCAACTTATTTATTCTTCATGGTTTTGCAAGGCATAGCTTATCTTCCTATCACAGAGGAAGATTCACTAAGAGAAGTTAAGTGACTTGCCCACAGATGGTTCCCAGCCCAGCCCAAGCTCCATCTATCACCAGGCTGGCTGGTGCACCAAGGCAGAGAAGGCCTTCACTGGAGCAGCTTCAGGCAGCCAGGGATCACTTTTCCCCTCCCCTAAGAAGCAGTTTAGAATGGAAGAAGTGAGGTTGCCTGCATGGCTCAATTGGTTAAGCATCCAAGTCTTGATTTTAGTTCAGGTCATGATCTTGCGGTCATGGGATTGAGTCCTGCGTCTGCCTCTGAGCACAGCAGGGAGACTTCTTCAGATTCTCTCTCCCTCTCCCTCCTGCTCATTCTCTCTTTTTGTCAAATAAATAAATAAAATCTTAAGGAAAAAAAGGAAGGGAAGAAGCATTCAACTTAGAAAAAGTTAGCTGTTGTAAGTGGCTTCTACGAAGGCTTCCTATGATCCCCACCTACCTGTTTTCAGTGAATTACAGCAAAAGTGATGGGCTGTCTATTCTATGAGTGAGTTATCACAGCCTGTGACTTCCATCATCCCAGCACTCTCTCTCTCTGGCTGTCCTCGCATGCTCCCTCTGAGAAGACAAGCCACCATAAGGAGAGGGACATCCAACAAGGAAACAAGGGCCTCTGCTGTCTGGCACGTGAGGAACTGAATGCTGCCAGCAACCATGTGAGGGAGAGGTCTTCCCCAGGCGAGCTTTCAGATGATATCCCAGCTCAGCTGACATCGTGACTGCAGCCTTGAGAGAGCCTGACACAGAGAGACCAGCTAAGTCTTCCCTAGACAGAAGGTCTGAGACAATAAACACTATTTGGGGAGTAATTTTTTATGGAGCACTATTCACATAATGTAAGACCCCTTTCAAAGGTGGTCTCTCCTATGACTGAAATCTGACCTGTCATTAGATGCCTCAAGCATTATTCACTTCAGGTGAATTAGACAATTTAAAAAACATTACCTGGCTGATTGGCCCATCTATATTTGTAGGACCTCTTCATCATGCTTGGTCCCCAGCGGGCGCTTAAGTTCAGGAGGCTGGGAATCTTTTTTTTTTTTTCTTTTAAGATTTTATTTATTTATTTGATAGAGAGAGATACAGCAAGAGAGGGAACACAAGCAGGGAGAGTGGGAGAGGGAGCAGCAGGCTTCCCACAGAGCAGGGAGCCCAATGTGGGGCTTGATCCCAGGACCCTGGGATCATGACCTGAGCTGAAGATAGACGCTTAATGACTGAGCCACCCAAGTGCCCCATTTTTTTTTTTAAAGATTTTATTTAGAGGCTGGGAATTCTGTGGTTATTCTCTACTGTCAGAAATTCTGGAAAATAGCTAGAAAGTCTGCATTTCTAAAAGCACATCACAGGCCACAATATTCTGTTTTGGTCTGGATGGTAGCTACTTCATGAAAATGTATTAAGCATGGTTATCATTTTTGTGCTTTTCTATAAGCATATTACATTTCAATAAAAAGTTTACTTAAAAACCGTTGCCAGTTGATGCAAAAGTATACCACATTTGAGATACATCAGTCTGCGTAATTGTCTTTTGAAGGACTAGGTAATAACAATACCTTATATTTATTATTACACTGTTCTAAGTGCTTGAAGCACATGAACAAACAACGACCCCAGAGGTAGATGCGATTGTAGTACCCATTTTACAGATGTGAAAGGTTTATTATTTGTCCAAGCTTACACAGCTCATGAGTGCTGGAGCCAAGATTCAGACCTAGGCAGTGTAGCTTGATGGAAAGTCAATGCTCTCTGCCAAGACAGAATTAGATGGTGAACAATGACTGTCTGAAAGGTAGCTCTGGGAAGTGGCTGGTGTGATCTAGTCACTGGCTCTGGTTGCTAAAATGCCCTCTCATGTGGCTGTTCCACTGGGCCCTTCCTCTGCTGTTCTGCTGCCCCCACTCAGCTCTCTGAATGGCCATTTTGAAGGGAAGGTCACATCTTTTCTCAAGCCTGTGCCTGTTGGCAGCACACACACCATCTGTTCCCTGTTGCTGGTGGAGGAGGGCTGGACAGGCCATCTCCAGCCAGTTTAATGTTCCTTGTCTGGGACGAGGCCCAGACAACAGTGCTGCGCCCACTCACTCCCCAACACCCAACCTCAGTGAAGAAAAACAACCCATTTCTTGCTGTGGTTTTCTCTCCAGCCATGGGTCCCAGACTCATAAAGAGTTTCTCCCTCTTTTGCATGTATATTTTATGGATAGAGGCAGGTTCACAGGAGAGCTTCCGAAACTTAGGTACCAGAGCCACTCCCTAGCAAGGCCCCTTCCAAGGCCTTATGCCTCATGGGATATTCATAATTTTCTGTTCTTTTTATAAAGAGAGCTCCCCTAATTGTATGAGTTTTATACTCCACCAGCTAGACATTGTCTCCAAAAATGAAACCTCTCATCTTCCTCGTTAGCATGGCACATGGGGCCTCTGTGACAGGCCTTTAAGTACTATTCTCCCTGCCTTGGTTTCCTTCTGCTCACAGGGACTGCAGGCTTTGTACAAAATTCCCAAGTCTACTTTTCCTATGGTGAGAGAGAGACCCAGGTATCAAATGTCCTTTATTTCTAGCCTAGAACCAGAGGTAAGGCCTGCCTAGCCCCAGTTCCTAGGACAAGGGCTATTCTCAACCAGGTCCATTTGCTGGCAAGGAATCCAGACATCCAGAGATCCCTGGAGACTCTGTGCTCCCCACCCTTAGCCTTCCAGGGACCACAAGCTAATGTTTCTAGGATGCACCCTTGCTGACATCCCATACTTTAGGATGTAAAAGTCATACCTTAGCCACCCAAATTCCCAGGTTATAGGCAAATTGTAGGGAACTCTGGAGGAAAGGAACATGCTGTCATTATCTAGACAGCTAATTGTACTGGAATCTTGTGATAAAGGTATGGAGAAAATAATTTTTTCCCTGTCCTAGACTTCGACCAGAAGAAGTATAGAGAAATTCTTTTGTGAATAACCATTCACAAATTTCAACAATTGTTCACTCCTGATTCTAAAAGTCTCTTTGCGTGAATGATTTTCTCATCTTTATGCAGAATTTTTCCACATTTTTGTTGACTAAAATATTACTAATCTAATTTCCTATTAAAAAACTCATTTCCAGCATTGCAGAGCTGAAAGGTGCTACCAACCATTTAGTCTTCAATTTACATACAACAAATCCTGTAATCTGATGGGGGCTTTTACACAAGGGTGGCTGCAAGCAATTACATGGGCAAAGAAATATTTGAGTCCAGAGCCGTGTGCTGTGTTAATCTCATCTGTTGAACTCCCATTGAGATTTCTCCTATTGTTAAATTGTCTATTGATGTGGATTTAGAGAGGAAACTCCACGAAATACAGCAATTCAGTGTTATAATTCTGTTTGTGCTCTAATATTTTCCTTTTAATTATAATTTGGGAAATTGGGGTTTATTAGAAAGAAAAGCATCAGACTGGAATAATTTATTCCATTTTCCCCCTACTCAGCACCATCACAAAGTAGAACATTCTCCAGGTGAAGTATTGAATTGGAAAAAGCCTGGAAAAAGTCTTATTAACACAAAAGAGATTGAACCAAGGCTCTGGGGTGGACTGGATCTACTGAAGTCTGATATGGAGGAAGCAGGGACTCTGGGCTGCTGGCCTGGGGGGCACTGTGTCTACTGAGAAGGTTTCAAGGGGGAAATTTCAGAAGCTAACTCCGGGCAATGGGGAAATATAGCCTCGGATGCTAATGGCTCAGGGATCAACAGGCCAGTCTCCCTCACTCCATCCATCCATCCATCCACCCATCCATCCTTCCATCTGTCCTTTATTGAATGATAAGTATGTATTATGTTCCAACTTTGATATGTAATGTTTTAGAAGATGCAAAGTAAATATTTTACATTCTTTTATTTATTCATAATTCAACACTCACCAAATATCTCTGTGCGGGATATCATGGTAGGTACCAAGGCCACACATATGAAAGATGGAACCCTAACATCTAGTACCACACCAACCAATCAATCCTTATTAAAAATAGCGGAATGAGTGTTAGCATAGAGAGATGGTGAGCACAGTGTAGACCTTGACAGTGTATGTGGGGAAGAGCGAAGGAGTGGTAGCCAAGAAGCCTTCCTGGAGAAGCTGGGGGCTGCTGAAGATAAACATGAAGTGGTTACAGATAAGTATAAAAGACATACACATTTAAAAAAAAGCTTCATTGAGGTATAATTGATGTATGATACATTGCACGTACAAAAAGCATATAATCGATAAGTTTTGTCATGTGTATACATCTGTGAAACCACCATCACAGTAAAGATCATGACTATCCCCATCACCCCAGAAGTTTCCTCCCACCCTTTGGTAATGGCTTCCTGCTACCCAGTCCATCCCCAGGCAACCACGGACATACTTTCTGTCAATATAGATGAGTTTGCGTTGGTGGTATAGTGGTGAGCATAGCTGCCTTCCAATATAGATGAGTTTGCATTTTCTAAAATTTATATAAGTGAAATTATATAGTAGTATGCCTTCTTCTTCTTCTTCTTTTTTTTTTTTTGGTCTGGCTTCCTTCACTTAGCATCTTCATTTTGGGATTGATCCCTATTGTATGTATAAATAGTTCATTCTTTTTGTTTTTGTTTTTTTTTGGCTGAGTACTATTCCATTGTATGGATTTACTATTTGTTTATTCCCCTGTTGATGGAAATTGGGAATATTTCCAGGTTTTGACTATTATAAATAGAACTGCTGTGAACATTCATGTACAAGTCTTGGCATGGAAGTAACTTTCTTGTTCCCTTGGGTAAATATCTGGGAGTGAAGGGGCGGGATGTTATGGTACATGGGTGTTTAACTTTTTAAGAATCTGCGTATGTTTCTAGAATGATTGCACCATTTTACGTCCCTACCGGCAGTGGAGGAGAGTTCCAGTTCTACATTCTCATAAAAGGTATATATTTCTTGTCTGCCAGTGAGTGTGAGGGACCCCAAGGTTTTGAGAGCTGAGTGACTGGAGCAGTCAGTCACAGAAGCCTCTGACCGCTGCCTCTGCCCAGCCAACCAGACGACCAGCTCAGGGTGGGCATGTTTCGAGTGAGAGCAACCTTGATGGCTCCTACTGGGAAGCTTTGCTGGCCCACTGGCAGCAACTCCATCGCGTAATGTGGAGGCCAGGCTGGTGCTTTTGTTAAACAGCTCTTCCTGGAAAAGCTGCAGAGCTATAGACACTGCTCTTTTATCATTTTTTCTCATGAGAGGTCTCAATTCTATCTACCTTGCAAGACCAAATCCTCCCAAATGTATGCATCTGTCAGTAAGGAGGATTACAGAAACCAGCTCACACGATGTCCCAAAGCCTGCCTTGCATACATTTTCCCCTTCAAGCTAGCCAGCCACCCACCTTGCTTTGTCCTGAATCCGACTGCAGAATCACTCTCCAGTGGCCTGTCAGAGCAGACAGGCAAACAAAGAACTCCTGCTATTTCCCTTTGACCAGCCTTTACTTCTGAGACCTTTTTCACCTCATTTTTCCTGACATGTTCTAGAGGCATTTGAAAATGTGGTGATTGAGAGAGCAAACGTGTGCCCCACAACACGCCTCCATGACAGGGGAGATTGTCATGTCTAATCTCCACCCGCAGGCTTGGGCTCGAATGACAGGACCAGCCAACACCAAAGATTAGGAAGAAAACACTAGAATGCCAGATGAGTCTGTCCAGAAAATGCTGGGGTCTGATTTGCCAAGGAACTGGGCACAAGGTTTCCAAGCACTGAACCAGGAGCAGCATTCTGCTTTCTCTTTTTCACAACCACCCAGAGCAAGCTGAATTAGTTTCTTTGTTTTTCTCTCCACAGCTCCCTGGCTTCCTTCTTCTGGAGAATTCTGGTTCAATTTGTGTTTTTGTATTTGCACTCATGGGATTAGGTTTATGGGAAATATGCTAACAGAGGAAATCAGAAAATTGAAAGTTGATGTTTGCAATCACACATTCCCGTGGTGAGGTGTCCTTTTGAAATGTGGTATGTTGTCCCACAGCCCATGTTGGAGACGTTAAGGACAGTAACTCCAGCCATCCCTTGTCCGGAAGAAAGCCTGCGATGCTGGATCAAGACCAGAAGCTCAGGGGTGGGGAAGTTCAGGGAAGCCGAGGAAGAAAATAGTCTGGCTGATATTGGTGGGAATAGCTTTGATTTCTAAATGTTGTGTTTTTCATCAAGTTTCCCAATATCTGCCTTTTAAAGGATCACATCCTCCTGGAAGGTTTCCTGGTATTTTTTCATATCTAGGTATAGGGACAAAGAGGGAGAAAGAATAAGCTATGGTGAAAATCATGGTGACAGAATGTTAGCACTTGAACAGAACTTGGTGATCTATGTCCACACTTCTTATCTATGGATCTGAAAACTGAAGCCCAGGGACAGGCTCAATCATTTTCTCTAACTGGTTGATTCACGAATGATGTGCATAAGACTTGGCCATATTCAACTCTGAGGTAAAGGCAAATCTATCATCAAGTGAAAAACACGACACATTTTGGGCTACCCCAAAGAACATACTGCCCTAAAGAAAGACCACGAAGGTTTCCAGTAGCAGTGTAAGACGTAGCAACATTGTGTCAGAGTACAGCATTTTGAGCTGACATTGGAATGGGGCCGCCATGTTGTCCACCCACGCTAAACATTTTAGTTCCTGCTTCTTCAGAACTAATTTTCCCATGAGCCCAGCTCTACCTCCCAGCTTTTTTCACCCTTTCAATGAATATGTAGAGCTCCCCCTGTTCTGGAAGCATTCACTTTGTTTTTGCTGCTAACTTGATTCAGCTTCACAGTTTAGATTTCTCAGCCAAAAAACACTGATTAGCCATCCCATATTTTTTTGAGGTAAGCATCATTGACCAGCAGAGACATTGCTTGTCTGTGGATTGGTTGTCTACTGATGATCCCTTATAATGGGGCTGCAGAGAAAAGATGTGTTACTTAAAATGTGGTTGCTTATGGACATCCTTTCAGTGTGTGCCACAGGTGAGATAGGCTCTGGGGTAGATAACTCTAGCACTGATGTCTCTGGTGATAGCAGGACAATATATCTGATGTCTTCCCCCAAACATCCAAAATTCCCAGCCTATTTGCAAAAACACTCTATAGTCATCTCAGGGCAGAGGGACCAACCAAGTTCTGGGTATAGTCATTGCTGAGGGAGAAAATGGAATGTTTCATTCTGTTGATTGGCTTTGGTTGGTTCTCTTTGGTTCCCAAACATTGCCCAGATTTTCAATCAATTCTCCATTTTTCTCATAAAACAAAGGTTCTTGAAGAAACCAGGAATCTTCATTCAACTACTGAGTATCAGCTATGTACAAGACACTGTGAGCTGCCCAGATGATCCTAAAGAGATGACAAAGAACCTTTTGCCATTCGATCTCAAAGGACAAATATTGAGTGATCCTTCTTTTTTTATAGAGTCTGCATCTTTCTTTACAATAAGATTTGATTACAAAAGATAAACTGTTGGATGCTATACAAATGGCATATGGACATGCAAAATTTAAGAACTTAAAGGGGAAACAAGTTTAGCCCTAATAAGTAATACGATGGCCCATTTCCCACTTTTGGGGTCTGTATATATCCTAGGGGTAAGTGATAAAGGACAGAGAAGCAGAGAATTGTTCTTTCTGGGACTGGGCAGTGGTCCTGGGGGTTTATGTCGTTCGTTGTATCTGTTCCGTCTCAAAGGATGGCAATCCCATTCATCTTGTCAGATTGACCAGGAAGGAGTGTGAGACTTGATTCTGGCCAATGAGATGTAAAGCAAAGTCCCTTGGGTGTAGAATCCCAAGGAAGAGAGAGTTTGCTCTTTGTGTTTCTGGACATAGTCCTGTGTATTGGTTTGTTAGGACAGCCATAAAGTACAAGGCTGACTGGCCTAAACAACAGAAATCTATTGTCTGACAGTTCTGGAGGCCAGAAGTCCAAGATCAAGGTGTCAGCAGGTTTTTATTGTTGTTGTTGTTGTTTTTCTGAGGACTCTCTCCTTGGCTTGTCACTGGTCATGTTCTCTTCATATCTTCACATGGTTTCCTTCCTATGTCTTTGTCCCAGTCCCATTTTACATGGACACTAGTCTCTTTAGGGCCAACCTGGAATGACCTTGTTTTGCCTTAAGTACCTCTTTAAAGATCTATCTCCAAATATGGTTACATTCTGAGGTACTAGGAGAAAGGACTTCAACATTTGGGTGTGGGGGACACAATTCAGCCCACAGATCCTGTCTGACAGGAAGAGGACAACTCCACCAGCCATCTTGAAGCAGCCCAAGGATGAGTCCAAGACAGAGAGGGAAAAGAGCAGAGCCGTAGAGCGAGAGGCCTGAGGGGCCTGCACCGTTCTACCCCCTGCCAAGTGGAATGGCAAACTTCCTTATTTGTTAATTCAGTTTGAATTGAGGTTTTCAAAACCATCCTAGGGAGAAAGACATAAAATGTCAGAAGTGAAAATTTAACCGATCAGTGTTTATAGGGCTCCTCTGGAGGGAAGAAAGGAACACACTTTGTTTTACCCTCTTTTGAAGGCTTTGTTTCTTTTCCTCAACTGTGAGTACCTCCAAACAATGGCTCAGTGTCTCTGCCAACCCCTTTCCTCCTTGGCCTTGGCATCTCTGGCATCCCATGGTGGGTACCTGAGTCCTCACCTCTACACTCAGGCACAACCCTCTTTTTTTTTGAATTTTCAAAAAATTTTTTAAGATTTTATTTATTTGACAGACAGAGATCACAAGTAGGCAGAGAGGCAGGCAGAGAGAGAGGAAGGAAAGCAGGCTCCCTGCTGAGCAGAGAGCCTGATGCGGGGCTCGATCCCAGGACCCTGGGATCATGACCTGAGCTGAAGGCAGAGGCTTTAACCCACTGAGCCACCCAGGCACCCCAGTACGACCCTCTTTGTCCTAGACTGCAAGTTCTTAGAGGGCAAGTACATCATTGTGTCCCCTCAACATAGCTTTACTGTGCTGTGTGTGATGTGAATTCTATTTCCTTCCTTCCTTCCTCACTCTTTCTTTCTTTCTTTCCTGACAGGCATTGATTGTATTATGCAGAGGGGATAGGCAGTGACTAAGATAAGTTCTCATTCTCATAAAGCAGAGATGGTTGTTCTGAAAACATGTGATGGGGGCTGTCTCACCAAACCTGGGGTTCAGGGAAGGATCTGGGAGTTCCTCTGTGTTATTTTGCCCCCTCCCTTGAGAATAGCGTGGCAAATGGTTGGAGGGATATGAGGACTACTTTCCATCCTTTCTCTACACCCAGAGCCCACTCAGAGCCTCCACAGAGCCTCATGCAGAAGAATTCCAGTGGGCCAAGTCCCTCCTCCGAGACAGACTCATTCCCAATTCAGTTCCAGCATATTTCCCTTGGGATAAGGGCAGCTGCCAGCTCCCCGGGGGTGGGATTCAAGCTGTGGAAAGAGCAGAGCTCTGAGGACATCATGTTACACCCACCAAAATGGTGTCAAGAAACAGAAGAGGGCGGTGGCTCCAGAAATAGAAAGTACAAGGAGGCTGGGATTGTGCTGGGACAATCTGGAACTTACAGCTTGCTCTGTGACAGTGAATGCACTCCAGGTCTTCCTGGGAGAGTGACTTCTGGGCCACGTCCTCCACCACCCCTGCCATATGGTCACTTCTGGGCCTTGGGCTCTTTTCCAGCATGGGTAACTGTTGCCCTACCAGCACCCACCCACTGTGGTATGCCAGCCATGCTGTGGCCGGGGAAGAAAGCCCGGGGTGGAATGTTGGAGAACTCTTCGCATCAAGGGCAGAACCCGTATGTGGTGGCAAGGGGAGTCCCGCTTCAGAATTTGAAATCTGGATTTTCTGCTAATCTGATGCTTTTCCTCTGGCTGCACAATAATATTGTTTTGGTTGCTAAGAAACCGTCTTTTAATTGAACATTGGGTTGAACGTCTCTAGTATAATAGACCATGCAGATGTCGGGAGGAGAACACAGTGCCCAAGTGACAAGCAGACCATATCTCACGACGAGCATGTCAAAATACACAAGCATCTTTCCAGATTTTCCTCACAAGGTGCTGAGGCATTGATTTGTGAATGCAAATGCCAGATTCCCTCATAGCATGGATGTGGCCTTGCTGCATCTGTGCCTATAGCCAACCTTGGCTTTGTTTTATAGACGTATTTTGTGGGCTATTAGTCGGAATAAGCCGCTATCCTAATGATCAGATCATTATAATGGTGCATTAGTTTGATGCGGGGTAATGAAAAATTGTTACCTCGACTGGGCTGGTGGTCTGTTGTCGACCTTACCTCATAGTCCCTGCTTAACAGAGGCATCCTTGCTTCTTTTGGTAGTAGAATGAGTACCCAATTGAAGATCTCTTTGGAGAAAGGATTTTAGTGTCCTTTCAAAAGCGAAGATTAAAGTTTAATATTCCTAACAGTAATTGTTCTCTTTTTTTGTTTTTCACAACTGAGACATTGTTTGGCCAAATCTCTAAGGGGAGGGGAAAGAAGCAGGCAAATAATACTGGCTCGGATCACCCTGATAAAATTAATGTGTTCTTTTCCTTTAGAGACAGAAGGAGTTTCATGCATTGTTTGCCAGGCGATTTCCTAGCACACAGGTATAGTGGGCTGCGAGGGTGGGCACATATCTTTTTGCTAAGAAATCAGATATAAGCACAGTCAACTTGAGGATGTCGACTAGGACAGGACCTTAAGTAGATGTTTTGTTTCTCACCCTGATGGGCTGATTTTAGTGATAAAGGTGTGGCCTGAATGACATGAAAGTAGTTCAAAAGCGGACTTTTAAAAATCTTTTAGTGGCTGGAACTAGAGTTGTTTTATTTATTTATTTATTTTTTTAATGAGTGTTCTATCCCCTCTGTTTCCCGGCTAGCAGGTGGTATCCCATCTGTAACAGTCAAGGTTCTTTATTGCAAGCAACAGCAACTCTGCTGACCTTCACTGAAAAGGAGTTTACTGAAACGATACTGAGTGACTCATCTATGTTTAAAAAATGTCTGAGCAACCAAGGATCCAGAAGAACATGTGCTAAGGTACCTAAAAGACACCTAAATCTGAAATAGTAACTTTGACCATTTGCTCAATTTTTATTTGTTCGTTTGAGATTCAGACATTAGGAGAGAGTCATTTGTTCGATCGCTATGAGGTGGTAGCTCCAGAATTTCTTTACAAGAGAGACTTACGGCGGGTGATGTGGTCAGAATGTACTACAGCAAGCACGTTTTGGAGGCCATTTTGTGGAGGGGGATGCGAGGGGGCTGATGGAAGATTTTTTGAGTGACTTGTAACCCCTGAAGTCACTTTTAAGTGCTAAGACTATGTGCCCAGCTCTTGGCTAATGATAGCAGAGGGCACCTTGCTGGAGGAGTCCTTTAAGACTGGAATAAGGAACACATCAGATTTTTTTAATTCCACCTTTTTAAAACATATTGGCAATTCCTCATGACTTGGGTCTCTGAACAGTTTCTCAGGCTCAAATTATAGCTGTTCCATTTTTTCAGAGCAGTGCCTACTCTCCTCATGGGAATACCGTTGCTTATCTACTCAGTATTCATCTCCAACCCCTCCTTTGCTGGCAGAAGCCACTTCTCACAAAAGGCTGAAAAAAATGCTAAATATTTATATTGACACTCTCTCCTGCAGCTCCGTCATATGACCTAGTTCTGGCCAATTAGATACAGCTGTAGTCTGAGAAAGGCTCTAATACACATATGATGCTACAAACTGTGGCAGCCATTTGGGGCCATGGGGACAAGGCTGAGATGGAGAGTCACTGAGCTGGGCATGAAGGACCTCAGTCCTTGGTGACTTACTGCCCTGATGAATTAACCAAACCGAAAATGAACGATCTCTGGGTCTTATTGTGAGTGAAGACACTTGTCATCTGTCCTCACACTGACCCTCACTCTAATCTCTGGACCAGTCCTGAGTCCAGACAGGAGGGATTTAAGAACTTGGCCTCAAATCCCTTTTGCTACTCATGCAGCTTTCACCGTGGGCCACATCTGGTCCTGATAACTGTGCTTGTGTTTGTTCCGGGAACTTAGTCCTGGTTGTATACAAATTCTGGAAACTGGATGTTGTTTAGCCCCTTAGATTAAGTTGCTTCTGGCTTATGTGACCAGCATCCCTGTTCTCTGGGAGCTTGAGAAGAGAGCCCTTCATTTCACAGAGGGTGATGGTTGAATCCCTGCTTCTTACTGATCTTCTTCTCTGCCATTTACAACCGCTGCCCTGCTTGAGCCTCTGAATTTCTTTTGTCCTTTCACTCCTTTTTGTCCACAGCATGATTCAATCTTCATGGTTGCTGGGCTAACAGGGACCTAAATACATGACATAAGAAAATTAAGGGTTCATTCACTCACAGAAAACAAATGAATGAACAAAAAAACAGGAAACCACTTTGGAAGTAGGCAGCTCCAGGACTCCTATGTTGGGTTCTAAGTCAACAAAGACTCAAGCTTTCCATGTGGCTTACTTTCAGGTGACTCTGAAATTTTCAGCTTTAAAAGATGGCTGCAAGAACTCCAGCCATTATGTCCATATTCTAAACAAGAAAGGAAAGGGCAAACAGCTACAGAGGGGCCTCTCCCAGAAATCCAGTGGTCTCCATTTACATCTCCTTTACCCACTCCTAACAGCAAAAGAGGTAAGACCATATAGACACTCGCCTAGGTGCGTGGTTGCACTGACCAGGGCAGGTGTGCTGGTACCAGGGAAGTAGGGAGCTGGGTGCCTGTTTGGTAGCCAGCACCCTCTGCAGCATCTTACTCATCTCACCTGTTGAGACTGAGGCTGACCCCTGGCTGGAGGACTCCGTGAGCTCCTTGCTGTAACAAGGACCATGGTCCTTGTGCCAGTCTGTTTTCCTTTCTTCTTCACACTTACAGCTGATAATGTGGCCCCTGGAGCCCACTGCAGTGCAGTGGGAAGAACTAGTCCCATCCCCTCTAAATGACCCCTCCAATCACAGCTTCTTGGGCTGCCCCAAACCATTTGACCAAGACAGAGCCCAGAGCATCCTAGAACTTAATAGGACCCGGCGGCAGAAGGTATTTCTGGGTGTACTCCCAAGAGTGACATTTGGTTCTATTCAAGGAGGGCCTTGAGACTTGACCTCACTAGAAACAGCAAGTCGGTCATAATTACCTAGCTAGGTTCCCAGAAAGGATCGTGCAAAAAGTCTGAAACCACAATAAGCGTTCATGTGTGTCAAGCTGGAGAAATAAGAAACCATCTTTGCAATGGAGGCTTCCATGTAATTGACACCCTTCCTGTGTTCCACTCTAATCTGGTTCAATAAACACAAGAGAAGCACTAGCTATAGTCCTTATTCTCACATAGCTGCTGATACTCCTTTTTTATAGCCATCAAGTGTTAATAATATTTTAGTTCCTTTTTGAGGGAAGTAAGATGTTTTCAAGAAGGTGCAGGTCTTTGACTTTCCCTCTATCACCGAGAATCCTACCTGAGATTGTTTTCACAAGTTCCCCAAAATGTATATTACACATCAGGTTGGGAAAAGTGGACCTACCTCAAAAAGAATGAGTAAATTTTCTAACTATCTGTTGGGAACGTTTAGTTTCTGGCTATCTAGAGTCCCAACTGTGCGAGTGTGGTGGGTCATTTCTAACTAGGAGAGTTTCAGGGGCCACTTATTCCTGACAAATGGGGTGTAAGTAGAAGACTCAGGACTGGGAATCAGATTCCCTTGCCTGGATCCTGAACTTTGAGGAAGTGAGTCAAAAACGGTGCTGACAGTTGAGACAATCTCTATGGTAGCAGGAATCCAGTGGCACCAGCCTCACTTGGGAGCCAGCAATGGTGCTGAGTCCCTTCCAGTGGCAGTGATGGTGGCATCCAATGAGATGACTTCATGATCGATCTTAGCTCTGTTCCCCACTCTGCCTTCCAGTTCATTTGTCAAACCGTGTTCTCTAGTTTTGTCCATAGATTCCAAGAGCTGCTTGATAGCCTTGTATCAGCTTTTTTTTTTTTTTTTTTTAATGGTTTGGGCACATACTACATTAGGCTTCTTAAATTTGGGCAATTTTTTTTTTCAGCTGTTTTTCTCCTCTCCATGGATTTTTTCCCCCCTCCCTTAGTGTGTGTCTCTAATACTTCACGGGGGAAATGAAAGTTGTCCTGGGTCTTGGAGGAGAGAGAAAAAAGGTGTCAGGAGAAACAAGCAGTGTGAACAAAGCTGTGATAGCGTGAGCAAGCCAAGTGCGCATGTGACACAGGGAAGAGAGCGTCCGAGTCTAGCAGCAAGTATGCGCAGGGGAGGTGTGAGAGGGAGGAAGGGCGTGTAAGAGGCCAGGATCAAAATGGCACTACAGTACAGCAGAAACAGAGGAGCTGAGGAAGAGTCTGAATGGGGAAATGATGTGGGGGAAGTAGAGCTAATAAAGATAGGTCAGGCAATAGGTCTTTATAAAACCCAATTCCTAAGTCTCAGGAAACTAAATGGAAGAATGATGACCTGATTAGATATCTCCTGTTATGGTGTGCTGTAGCGGGTCTCGGTGCAGAGTCTGTAAGATGAGCGGCTTTTAGGTTGGCATTTTAGCCCAGGAGAAGGAAGAGACCTCTCATGGATTTGACTGTCACTGTGGAATTGGCCTCCTTACAAAGTGGAAATTCCTACTACTCAGAATGAGTCTGGCTGGACATCCTGTCTGTCATATGGATGATGTAAGGGCAAGGGCATCCTGGGAGGAAGGATGGATTTGATTTCAAAGATCAACTTAACCTGGGGCACCTGGGTGGCTCAGTCATCAAGTGTCTGCCTTCAGCTCAGGTCATGATCCCGAGATCCTGGGACCGAGTCCTTCACTGGGCTCCCTACTCAACAGGAAGCCTGCTTCTTCCTCTCCCTCTCCCCTGCTTGTGTTCCCTCCCTTGTTCTCTCTCTCTCTGTCAAATAATTTTTTTTTAAATCTTAAAAAAAAAAAATCAACTTAACTTTTGTGGATCTGTGAGTCAATGAAATAAGGAAACATCCCGATTTTTAAAATACATAACACACTATTTTGCCTGTAATAAAAATACCAGTGCACAAAAAATGCATTTTGTAAGATTATATATTTTATAAGATTATATACACATGAAACACAACTGCATGGCTTTCAGTGGGGAGTAGAAGCAAAGTGGGAGTGGTGTTTGAAGATAAAACAGAATTAATTAATTAGTGGAGGCAGGGAAAAAGAAAAAGATGAGATCCAAATATATATTTTTTTGGTACTCTTATATAAAAGACATGAATTAGTGAAACACCAGTTTCTGATTTAGTTGGTAGAATAAACTCCTCAGTAGTCAATAGTAGGAATCTTATTTTTAAGCCCTCATTATTTTGAAATATACCAGACTTGGATTATAAATGTTTCTTTTACATTTTGACATCATTATTTATTAAAGCAATCAAAATAGAAGATTTTCTCCTGATCCAGCCATGCCTCAACTGGATCCCTACCTGAAGACTCCATAGCTTACAACCCTATAGCCACAGTTTATTTGAACTTGCTATTCATGACAGTATGAGAGAAAATATAGTTTATTTTAAAATTTGTTTTAGGACGTTTTTCTGGAGGTTTTTCTCAATAGGTTTTTGTTTTTTTTTTTTTAGAATTACCTATATCATCAGGGAAATGTAATAATCCTTCAAAGACTGTGCATCATTATGCAATGTATTTGATTTTGAAAAGAGCAAGAAAATCACCACACCCCTTTATCTTTGCAATGAAATTCACTCTTTCCTGCCATCTAGGAAAAGCAGGGTTGAAAACTGCTTTAATGAGCCACCTCAGATAGCTCAGCTCCATTTAACTTAAAAGGAGATGTAAAATTGTTCCCATGTAAAACTTGACATTCAGTTTTCTTACCAGTGTGTCCTCAGCGGGATCAGTCACTTTCTTGGCTCTTTATTCTTTCTTGTATCTCAGACAACCCATATGGGAACATTTGCTTTCTGCTCACAGCTCATTCTTTAAAACTGTACTGCTGAAAGTGTGGTCCACAGGATGGTTGCCAGTCTGCAAACTGTTAGTTACCAGTCCACCACAAGACAAGTACAGAAAGTGGGAATCTAAAATTTGTATAACCATTTGACATTGCTGCAATAGCCAAGTGCATGACCAGTGTAGACTTTTTGAACAAGGCAGAATCCAAAGGTCCAAGTCCATGACAGATCAGAAATTTATATATAAAAAAAAGACATCAAAAGAACCTGGTCCTTCACCACAAAAAACTTGAGAAGTACTGCTTTAGGATGTCCTTTAATGAAGGTATGCTGGTGACAATCTCCATTTTTATTTTACCTGCATATTTGGAAGATTGTTGCACTGGCTATAGAATTCTATGTTGACAGTAATTTCCTTTAGTATATGGACATATTTTCCATTGGTTTTCAGGTTTTAGTGTTACTTTTGAGAAGTCAGCTGTCAATCTGTCTCCTTTCCATTTTTTAATTATTTTCAGATTTCTCTTTGCCTTTAATTTTCTGACGTTTTACTATAATGTATGCAGGTATGAGTCTTTTTATTTACTCTACTTGGGATCTGTTGTTCTTCTTGAATGTGTAACTTGGCATCTTTTATTACCCTGGAAATCTTTTGGTTTTTTTTTTCTTCTAATATTGATTTTTCCCCTTCTCTTGATTTTATCCTTCTGAAATAGCCAATAAGATATATATTAGATATTATCAGTCTGTTTTCTATGCCTCTCAACCTTCTGTTTTTCCCCCATCTTTTTATTTCCCTGTATTGAAATCTAGATAATGTTTTCTGATTTTTAATATAATTAATGCTATTTTCATAATTGTGATCTGATGATTCCAGTATCCAAAGTCTCTGCTTCTCTTGGTTTCTGTTCATGGTGTCTTGCTTTCCTGTTTCCCCGGTTATCTTTGACAGAGCGCTAGTCATTGCCTGTAGAAATCATTTTTTGAACCATTTGAGGTTTAGTATTAAGGTATCTTTCTCCACAAAGAGTCTATGTTTTCTTCTGCAAAAGGCTTTGGGGCATCCCCTGTCTGACGTTTAAAGCAAGGGTAACACTTGAGGTATTGTGAGCCTCTCCTCCTTCTTCTGCACACTTGATGCCGTCCCCAGCACAGGGGCTGCATGTGTCCTCGGGGTGTCCCATGCTTCCTGCCTGCCTCTCTTGCTCAAGCTGCTCTTCCTTTCTGGAGTGCCTTTCATCTCAGCCACCTCCCTTCACTTCCCTGGCTCCCATTATGTATTCCAACTGAACCCAGGCTTCCCCTCTTTTTCTTAGCATTTCCAGACCCCAGGTGGAGGTTGTTGTCCTTATGTCACCTGTCCCCAGAAGGGAGCCTGGGTCTCTGCTGAACAGAAGTGGAATGATCTGGTGCTTGACAACTCCAGTGGTCACTGACAAATGGAAGCCTTAGACAACAGTTTTTTTCTTCTTAAGTAGGAAAGACATTGTAACATACCAATTACACAAAGAACTTTATAAAACTGTGGAGAGATAGCATATAGAAGAAAGAAATGGGTGCAGATCTTTAGGTTATGTTTACTTCTGGTACGCTCTTATGCTAAGATCATACCTCCTTCAGCCACCACCACTTGGGGGCCACTACACCTTTTGTAAACTGGGAACAATGATTTGTGTTCTCTTGTATCACAAACTTACCAAAATAAAAATTATGTGCCCAGACTGGCAAATGCTTTCCAAGAAAAAGTGTGTCTGTGTTTCCTTAGCTCTTTGGGCATATTTCCTTTTATCTTAACTGCTAAGAAGATACGTTTCTTTATTTTAGTAAATTTTAGCAAATTTTGGTGGGTTTAAGCAGAATGATTAACCCAAATAGCCTGCCTTACCATTCCTTGATATAGGAATGCACCTCTGTTTTCATAGTTTGGAGCAGGGAAATGACTACTGCAAGAAGTGCTTAAGGAACAGTTAGAAGGAGAGACAAACCACTGTAGTATGACCAGAGGCAATCACATGAAAAAGGGATTTTTCTGACATTTTGTTGCTCCATGACATAAAACAAATCCCATGTTTTGAATCTTTGAGTCACCTGGGCATACATAATGAGACAAATGTAATATGATGTTGGGTAAAACTCAATCCATTAGGTATGGTCTATCCAGTATAATTTATGGACATTTTTCAGTGTGTCATAGAAAATATTTTAAAAGATAATTTAGAATTTCTGTGCCAGTTAAAATGAAAGCCTTAATTTTCTCTAGAAGAATCTATCTGAAAGGGGGCATCTGGGTTTTATCTCCCACACTGGAGATTGTGAGCTGGAATTGCAAGCTACGTGGCCAGTTCATTTGTGTTTCCAGAATTGCTTCCTTGAGCAAACAAATTTGTCTCACGTGAGAGTTGCTCCAGTGTGGGTTTTTTTTTTTTTTTAAGATTTATTTGTTTATTTTAGAAGGGTGGGAGCAGAAATAGAGGGAGAGAGAGAATCTCTACCCTGATGTGGGGTTTGATCCCACAACCCTGAGATCATGACACAATCAAGAGTTGGACACTTAACTAACTGAGCCACACAGGTGTCCCAGGAAATGTTATATTACATAAGCAGGGAACACTATAGCACTATTTCTCAAAGACCAATGCATTTACCAATCACATGGAGAACTTGTTAACATGAAGATTCTTTTTTTTTTTTTTTTTAAAGATTTTATTTATTTATTTGACAGGCAGAGATTACAAGTAGGCAGAGAGGCAGGCAGAGAGAGAGGAGGAAGCAGGCTCCCCGCTGAGCAGAGAGCCCGATACGGGACTTGATCCCAGGACCCTGAGATCATGACCTGAGCCGAAGGCAGAGGCTTAACCCACTGAGCCACCCAGGCGCCCAACATGAAGATTCTGATTCAGGATGTGTGGAGTGAGGCTAGAGATTTTTATTGTTTATCAAGCTCCCTGATTGCTTCAGTGCTGCTGGTCCCCAAAGTACACTTTGAGTAGCAAGCTCTATAGCTCAGAACATTTTACAGTGAACATGGATCCGCTTTCTTTCTCCAGATCAGGCTTTCTCACACATGGAAAGGTGTTTAAAATATAATAAGAACTGGAATATCAAGAGAGGAACCATCTCAACTGGCAGTGCAATTAAGTGTTTATAGGGGCACAGCAGATCCATGTCCTCACAACTGGAATGATCTCTTTGATGCCCAGATATGTGTGTAAAGCAAAAGACATCATGATCCCCTATAGAAGTAGAACCCCAAACCAAAATCAGTCAGCAGTTTTGCACTTTTCATTGAACATGACTAATGAATTTTTTTTCTTTTCTTTTCTTCTCTTCTCCTTTCTTTTCTTTTTTCAATACCAATCATTTTCCTTTTGTTTTAATCAACCTTCCTTATCTTAATCCTTGCTCCCTTTAAGAAAACACATTTATTTGAAAAACTTCATCCTTTAGTTAGTTAGGTAAATTGTTAGATGGGGAGAAGAATCAGGGGTATGGGTGAAGAGCAATTCCTTCCTGTATAAAGTCAGACCTGCCATTTGCAGCCTTACCCAAGCAAAATTTGCAGGTCAGCGATATGTGGGGAACAGAAAAGATACTGGAAATCTTCAAACCAGAGATGCCAACAAGCCTCAAGTCTTAGGTGAGGATTCTTCATACAGGCTCCACTAAAGAGAACAGGCGAGGTCCCTCCCTCAAAGCAGATCAGTTCAATGAAGAGTAAGGCAAGTCAGCCAGTTTGTTTTAGTGAAGAAAATCCCCAAAGTAAGACTCTAAATAGTAAAGATAAGCCACACATGGGATCCCCTATCCTCTACCAGCATAGGTTTGAGCAGCCCTGGATGGGTATGGGAAAAGATGTTGGAAGAGATACTGCTGGGGAGCAGGTGGCATACTGTTGGTGGACATCTCTCACGAGAGGTTGGGAGAAGCCATGCCTAGGTTATATGCTCCAGGAAACACAGCACATTCCTTTTTTAGTCTGCTCAGTCTCATCACTCTGCTCTCCAGCACTGCATCTTCCCTCTAACTTGTCTCAGGGCCTCTTCTGAGTGAATTAGTACCAAGTTTTCACACTCACAGTCATTACCTAGAATCTTGCTACTCAAATTGTGGTCCGTGGACCAGCGCATCAACATAATCTGGGGCTGTTTATGAATGTAGTTTTTCAGGCCCCATCCCAGGCCTCCTGAATCAAAATGTGAAATTTATCAGGATCCTTTGGTAGTTTAGATAAACATTAACGTTTGAGAAGAGCTGACCCAGAAAGCAGATAGGTTGTTCTAATTGGAGATGCCCTTTCTCAGCCAGGTTTGGAGAAAAGATCCCGTGGCCTGGCCAGGAAGCAGACAGGGGTCCTTGGTAAATTCTTCCCTAAGATGGAAGGACCTCTCAAGGAAACACACAGCTCTGGATCAAGAGTGATCATATGAATTCATTCTCATGCTCCAACTTGTGAATTTGGAGTTGCCCGAATTTTTTACTTTGATATAATGAGATAAATATATGGTGTTGGATTCTCTTACTCTCTCTTCACTAGACCGTTCCAGGAATAGTCATCCATAAGCCTAAGGGGAGTTGAGATGAAAACTTTTGGAACATGAAATTTTGGTCCAAATGGGATTTTTGCTGGTGTTACTAATTAAGATTCTCTTCGAAACTAGGCCAACCCCATGCTCTCCAGTTGGCAGTATGTTTAGAATCCCTCTGTAAACACGCAGTAGCTTGTACAAATAGGGAGGCTTTACTTTCCCATCATAAAGAAGGTCTGAAATAAATCCCAGACAACTCTAGAAGTTGGTCTTTGCCATAAAAAGAGTGGAATTCATTGAGAACTATCTCACTGCGCCCAGACAGGATACAGGCTGGCCAGTTAATTGGCCATGGGAACCAGCTGGTGGTGAGTTTCACTCTATTCAAACTGCAGAAGGGAGTCCAATCTTAGCTTTGCTTACCAGAGCGTTAAAAGCTTTACATTTGGGTGATGCCAGTATCCGTATAGAGTAAATGAGACTGCCTGATTTTCATAAGTGACCCTGTACAACTCCTCTGTCGTTGCTCTTCATGAAAGAAATCCTCGAAAGCTTTGCATGACTGTAGCATCTGGTATCACCATGCTTCTCTTTGAGTTAGAACTCAAGATTGTCGACTCCTGACTTCTGTTTTATTGCTTCTGTGTTGTCACCACAGCACACAGGGGGAGGTGATCACTGCTGGCCAAACAGCCTAAAAAGCTAAGTAGCTGGATGGACCTGCAACTGGGGAGCCAGAAGTAAGCCAACTACGTTAGCCCAGGGCTTGGACTATAGTACGAGCAAATAGCCATTTGTTGAGTGAACGACCGAACGACTGATTCCCAGTAAGACAGAGATTTGGTTTGTCATGTTCATCTCTAGATACACAGAAGCAAGACCAGTGCCTGATATGTGGCGGATTCTTGATTCCTCCTTGTCAAATGTATGAATTAGACTATTCACCACGCCGGGAGGTAACTGCTGAAGCTGAATCCACTTTGCCCAATCAAACTTTTGTACTTCTTCCCATTTCACATTGTCTACAAAGTCCTGATAATTCTTCTCCTTATTTACTTGATGGGATCCTCTAAAACCTGAGCAGATCCAAGAACTGCTTTTTTTTTTTTTTAAGGGAAATTGCTCGTCCATCAAATGAGGTCAAGGATAGGGACCCAAATCCAGTTGTGTCCAGTTTATAGACTTCTTTTGAATAAAAGCTATTGGGATTTTTTCCTTTGGAAATTTGCTGAGAGCTAATGTAAGTCTATTTCATAAAACTGCAAACCATTTAACCTAGCTAGTCAGCACTACTCAGGTGTTAAAGAAAGACCTGATGCGTTAAGCCTTTAGAATTGCTTGGATAAAGAAGCTATATGAGAGTAAGTCCTTTGAATGTGTCCAGTCATATTTACACTGAAGCCAAGCAGTGACTGGGGCTGGTGGTAGGAGTTAGAGGGAAAATAGAGTGAATCCAGAATGGGCAGTGGGGACTAGTGTGTCTTTTCCTATTGCACACAGGTTGGGAAGCAGACAGATCTCAGCTCCTCACCCAGTGCTGTAGTGTGATTCCATTAGCACGGAAGGGAAGAGTGATACCCTCAGTCCCTTTCCCAGGTTGGATAGCAGCAATGTGTCTTTTTTTTTTTTTTTAAAGATTTTATTTATTTATTTGACAGACAGAGATCACAAGTAGGCAGAGAGGCAGGCAGAGAGAGAGGAGGGGAAGCAGCCTCCCCACCGAGCAGAGAGCCTGATGCGGGGCCCGATCCCAGGATCCTGGGACCATGATCCGAGCCAAAGACAGAGGCTTTAAGCCATTGAGCCACCCAGGCGCCCAGCAATGTGTCTTGATACTGAAGTGACTTTACTCAATTCAGAGGTGTTCTGATGGGAGGAAGGACTCCTTTATGACCCTTGGGACACCGAGAATCCCTCTCTGTTTTTTTTCTAGGTCTTTCCTACCAAGGGAGTGGGGCTTGTCCAAAGGGGTAAAGTGTGTCTGAGAGGGAAGGGCAATCTGGCCCCAAACCAGGGTCAAGAAGGGAAAGTACTAAAGACATTCCTGGTGTGTGGTATTGAGCAAAAGCCTCAGCCTCACTGAGCCTCAAGCAGACAGGTTATTTTCACGTAGGAGGTAATTATATTTCCCTTAACATATGCCTAGTTGTGTTGTGCAGAGTTGGGATAACAGCCTCTGGCATACAGTAAAGGTTATTGTTGCCATTTGTTAAACACCTACTATTTGCTGACCTAAACTTGGAGAATTAACCATGTAGATTACAAAAGAAGTTACCATTTTTACGTGCTAATTTGGGTACCATGTCAATAAGAAGCTATAGTCGTTGTTTTTCTTCACTGACCCTTTTTGAACCCTTTGTTTGTGTTACAATAATAGACACACATAACTATAGGCCAGTTCTTTGGTTCAGTATCAATGTCCCACTCTGCTAGGATCAGTGGCTAAATCTGAACGATTCTGTATGTGTGTGTCTGTTTGTGTGTGTGCTTGTGTGTATTTGTGTGTATATGTGTATGTTAAAGTCTTTAGATAATTCTGTTATGTGTGTTGGCTTAGAATTACTATTCAGAAAACCCCAGCACTGTATTAATTGATGAAGAAATCCTTGTAAAACTTATTTTTCCTACAATATTTTTTAAAAACTTTTTTTTTTTTTTTTAAGAATCTCAAACAGAGAAAAGTTGCAAATGCGGAATTTTTTTTCCCCTGGAACTATTTGAGATCAATTGGCAATTTAATACTCTATCTTAATACTCTGTCATTTCTAAATATTTTAGTGTGCATTTCCTACAAAGAAGGACATTCTTCTGTATAACCACAACATAATTAAAATTAGCATATTAACAATAATACATTTCTACAATTTAATCCTCTGACCACATTCCAGTTTCATCAGTTGTCCCAGTAATGGCCTGTGTAGCAAGGGAATCCAGCCCCAAACCACGTAGTGCATTTAGTTGTCATGCCACATTAATCTCTCGGTCTCAAATAGTTTCTCAGTCTTTGCCTGACATTCAGGATCTTGACATTTTTGAAGACGACTGCCTCGTATAATGTAGACTGCCCCTCAATCTGGGTTTGTCTGACATGTCCTCATAATTAGATTTTGGTCATGCATTTTCGGCAGAAATATCAGAGGTGGTGCTGTTTTCTTCTCAGTGCGTCCTTTCGGGAGGTACACAATGCCCATTTGTCCCGTTAAGGATACAATTCATTTAGATACTTGATTATGGTGTCTGCCAGTTTTCTCCACACCAAATTTGTTCCTTTACTCTTCACAATGAATACGTATTGTGAAGGGAGCAATTTGAAACTATGTATATATCTCATTATTCTATAAACTTTCAGTTCATGCCTATTTGTATCAATCCTGACTCATGTTTTTCTCTGCTGTTTATTGGGATATGATCCATTACTAACATTACTTACTTTGATTTTCTATTTTCTAATTATCCTGGACTTGGCCAGGAGATGTCCCTTCAAACTAATTTGTTACACTTTGATGTGTCCCCAGCCATCATTTGAACACTTCCGTCTTATCTAGCATAATTAGATGTTCCTGACTCATTATTACTTTTCCTTCCCTGGCTGTGGAATCATCTGTTTCTCCAAGAAGCTCTGGCTCCTTTTAGTGGAGAAGGGTATTCAGAAGCCAACTTCTGGGTTCTAGATGTACTCATTGCTCCTGGAATATTTCTTTCTCAGTGGACACAGATAGAGTATATATACCTATAGGAAATATATGCATATATACACACATATGTATATAAAAATACATATATATGTATAGACACTTTTACCTCTATAACTACATCTATGTCTTTACATGTATTTATCTATCCATATGTTGTCAGAACCCCAAGGAGTAATACCAATACCTCTAATTTCAAACCAATACTGTGGGGTTCATTCTAGTTTCCCCTCTTTCCTTATTTGTAACTGCCTTCTCAGGTAGTGAAAAACCTGAGTCCTATTGTCCTTAGCACATTTGCTTACTTGATCAATCTCTTTGAATATATCTAGTCCCCACTGATGCCATCCCCACATGGATATCCCTTACCCCACTAGAGCTCTAATTCCCTAAGCAGTCCACTGTTGCTTCTCCCTCCAAGCCTTCCATGTGGATGACCTCCTTACCCTGCTTGAGCTCCGACATCCCTTGCAGGTGACTCTTGTATACAAATATGCTCCTTGTCCTTTTTGGCTTCCACCCCCACACTGGGCCACTGCGGTTCCTTCTTTCCATCTTTTGATCTGTCTCATCTCTTAGGTCTAGGACTGCATAGTTCAGGAAAAGGAAGGAATAGGAAGGACCATACCAGTTTTTTATGACTTGGAATACAAATCTTTCTTCAGTTTGAAAGATTGTCCCAATTAGTTTGAATAAGCCTCAACTGTTAGCTGGCTTCAACACCATCCCTAGGATGAGGCAGAAACCCCAGAACAACACTAGGAAGCTCTTGCTTTGGTCCTAGCTGCTGAGCACCCTCTGCGCTATTCTCTGAGTTGACCATCAGGGGCAAAGATTTCTTCCCCAGCTTCACGTCATTTATCACTTGCATTGTTACTGCTTGTTACTGTTCTCTGGTCTTTGCTTACACTTCCCAAATCCAACAAACAAATGAAACTTTCACAACCTTCGATGCCTCCTGCTGACGCAGTGGGGAAGGATTATAACACTATAGTTTTTGATGAGAAAAACAAAGCAAGAACAAAAGTCTAAGTGTTACCTGGAAGACTCCCATTTCATTCAACCTCATTTTCACCTCTTGGTGTTTTCTGTGTCTTACTACAACCATCCCATCCTTGAGGGAACTTTAGACCCTATTGCTACTTAAAATCTACATATCCTCTTCAGGTGATTTATAAAATCACCCAGGCTTGGCCCACATTGTATATTAAATTAGAGTAAGGATGGCATCTTACAAAAGTCACTTTCCAGGGTGCCTGGGTGGCTCAGTGGGTTAAGTCTCTGCCTTCGGCTCAGGTCATGATCTCAGGGTCCTGGGATCGAGTCCTGCATGGGGCTCTCTGCTCAGCAGGGAGCCCGCTTCCCCTCTCTCTCTGCCTGCCTCTCTGCCTACTTGTGATCTCTGTCTGTCAAATAAATAAATAAAATCTTAAAAAAAAAAAAGTCACTTTCTCAGGTCCCATTTGTGCTTCCCTGCTTACCAGTCTCTGTTTCATAACAATATTACTCATCCGTGTCAGAACAGAGTTTCTACTTAAAAGTACAGTCATGGCTACTTGTGTCAGGAAGTGTGAAATCAAAGCACATGTTTGGTAAAAGCTTCCTGAAATAAAGGAACTTCTGACTGTTGTTTTTGCATAATTCCTTTCAAAAGCTTTACTGATGTGTGGCAAGCCTCAATGCAGTCACTGCCACTTCAAGTGGGAGGAAGGGTATTTACAAAATCCTCTTAGTTGTTGACGTTGGCTTCCTGGATTTTTTTTTTTCTTTGAAGCAAATCTTAATGGAACAAATGATATGACAAAACACTCTGAAAGCATCTGAAACTCAAGATCCACCTACACACACCTCCAGATCTCATCTCAGCAAGGCTGAATGCTTGTTTTCAGCGGGTGGCTCCAGGGCTGACTCACTGCTATACGCTCTTAGCTTGTGCTCATTCCCCACACACTCTTTTCTCTCTCCTTGTTGCAGTCAGACGAGGCAAAGCAAGAGTCTTCTCAACTGTCCGGAGCCCCTGGAACTTCTTTCAGATGAACTGGGCTTTTGAATGATGCCTGGAGGGAAGAATTTCCCAGCACTAGATTTACATTATTTTCCTGCTGTGCTTCAGATATCATTTTAAAAATTCCATTCACACTATGAGAGGAAAGAATTTCAAGAAAATAAAGGGGTTGAAAATCTATCTCCTCTGTACACCCGTAATTCCCAGTCTGCCCCACTGTCAACAAATCAAAGAATCGGGCCAGCAGATGTTAGCTACAGTGACCTTCTCCAGAGGTGTCAAAGATGATTTTTTGAAAAAACGGTAGGAAGGGGATCTGGCTCCTTCAAATTGCTTCATTCTTTTTTTCTCTCTAGACAGGGAAGTTGCTTCTCAGTTGAATAGAATGTGTTGGTGTTGGTATGTGGTCTTAGGCAGCTGCTTGTCAAGAAGAGAAATCTGGGTGGCCAGACAGCATGGCTGATAGTGTGAGAAAGGTGACAACAATGGAGGGTTCACCTCAAAAGGAGGGGCAGACTTACCCAAATCCTTCCTTGAGCTGAGGAAATTCAAGACATCAGGAACATCAGCACTCAAAGCTCCTTGGGGAAGCTGGGTCCTTAACGTCATAATTTTCACAAACCTAAGCTGATAGAATCTGTAGATAGCAAAGTGCTTAAATTAAATCCTGCTCAGTCAGGTGTGTCTAGAGAATCACTTGAAGAGATGCTTAGAGAAGTGATCAATATGGTCTGATCATGATTCTTAACAGGGCCGACTTTTTGATAGGTGCGGAGAGCAAACTCTTAATTTTGAAAATGGACAGCTCATGATGAAGTGCTCCTTCTTTGTAGATAAACCTGCTCCCTGTTGGTGCACTGGGTCAGTGGGCCAAGATGCCCTAGTGAGCTGGTCTAGAAGGAAAGACTTGTCCTTGGCCATGTGGCATGCCTACATTGCTAGTCTGATAGGAAGTCTGGGGATATTTTCTTTTTTGAATCTTATTTTTTAAATTAATTTTTAAATTTTTTATAGACATATAATGTATTTTAATCCCCAGGGGTACAGGTCTGTGAATCACCGGTTTACACATTTCACAGCACTCACCATAGCACATACCCTCCCCAATGTCCATAACCCCACCACCCTCTTCCGACCCCCTCTCCCCAGCAACCTTCAGTTTGTTTTGTGAGATTAAGAGTCTCTTTCTTATTGCTATCTTTGCCTACCTACTTGATGTACCTCCCAAAGAATTATCATTCCTAATTGGGATGGAAAAATAATATAATTGGGGGGGGACATTTGAAAAATCAATTTCATGTTCCCTCTATAGCTTAAGATAAAACACAAGAACCCACCAGACAGTTGATGGTCATCTACCATCATGACTGGGGTTTTTAACTATTTCTCGCACTGGCCAGCTTTTAATGACCTACATTTCTATCATTACGCAATATTTTTTTTATTGTTAAGATATTAAAGGTGTTAAGATACAACCTGGATTTTTTCTAATACTGTCAAGTCAGCCAAGGCAGACCCTAAAAGAATGATACGAGAGGCAGGTACTCTTTGCTCTGGGGAAAGGAGGGTAGGGCCCATAACTGGGTCATGGGAGGCCAACCCTCCAAGGCAGTGTTCTGAAGTATCATCGTCTTCTAAATAGTGGGCTTCCTGCTTGCTCTCATTCTCCTGGGAACTGCACATAGAGCTCCCTTCTGAGGTCACATTGTGGAACAGACAGGCCAGTTTCCTGGAGTTTACCTGCTTCCCTGTCTTCTGCCCCATCGATCTCTCTGAGTGTTTTTTGGCTTGGAGTATGCATGCCTATTAGTAAAAGATAGAGTATATCATGAGAGTGCTCAGAGCAGTCCATGAACTTGATGTTTCTAATCCTGAGCAGAGAATGAGAGCTGAATGGAAGCATGAAAGCTCCTTTGGAACGGGAAAACATTACCATGGCCATCCTAGACCTGCCCACCTGATGCCTTTCTCGAACATGTATGACAGGACTCGATAGTCACGTGTGACTCTGTGCTCAGGCCCAACTCCAACAGGAAAGTCTGTTGTGGATCTAAGAGTAGGAGTTTGGTAACATCTTGCCCTTGGAGGTCTGTGTAAAGGGAAAAAACATGCAAAGTCTTCTTCAGCTTTGACTTCTGTGATTCTATGGAAACAAGGCAACAGTGCTGAGAACACGGTGAAAGAACAGCGAAGACAGCGAAGCTCTGAGGTGGAGGAGGGAGGGAGAGCAGGAGGAGGCATAATAGGAGTTATTTGAGACTGGACTTGGCTCTTCACTTTTGTCTCTGAGATCTGAAGGAGGAAATTTTTTCAATGGGCTGTTGACTGGGATCTGAGAGGGAGTGTTAGTGGTTGTGTTTAGAGAACAGCTTTGGACAAGACAGGGAAAGGGTTTCTGGATGTCCTATTGTCTGGGCATTTTCAACCTTGTCTTTTTAATAACACTTTGGCACTTCTCTGCCCCGTTCAGAACAATGAAACAGCAAGACAACATTTCATTTGAATTGTGCCCTCTGTTTATTCTTAATAGTGTGATGAGAAAACCTCAAAGGCTCAGAAATTCAGCTCTGGGATTGTCTGCATGCTTGAGACTGGCGAAGAGATGCCCAGTGCTTACCCCACCTCCATCTGCAACCCTGACTGTAGAGTTGAGATACACACTGAATCTGGCAGATGGCCAGACTGCTCTCAGAGTTCAGAGTGAGTATGTAGATATTTACATATAAACAGACATGCCTGGAGCAGCTATTTGTCCTTGTGTCTCCCTGGAAAAATGGGGAGACAGGGCCCCTAGGTTGGCATCCCTGAGCCACGGTCACTGCTTCCCCTGCAATTCTTTGTGACAGTGACGTTCAGGATTGAAGTCCTGCAAGGACCTGACTTGAAGGTCCAGGGAAGCCATCCTTCACTCTGTGATCACACTAAATGGTGCAGCTGGGGAGACAGATTGAAGATAAGGAGGGCTGGTGAGAAAGTATAGTTATTGATCTGGGTGAATTTGAGACTCCCAAGAAGGCGACAAGATGCTGCATCCAACACCCTGTTTTGAACTTCAGAAGATCAACAGAAATGAGTGCGGTCTCCCTTCCACTCATCCTCTTTCTTCCACAACCATGTAGTTTGATGTTAAATTATCTGATTAAAAAATAATATGTGACAGGAAGCTGTGGAGAAAAGGGACCTTTATCTGGATTGAATATAAATGAGACAAATTGACAAGGATTTTACTTATGAATTTAATATCATCTACATGGAACCTGTTCTAGGAAAGACTTTTAAGATGTTTAACAAGTCCTGGCCCATCAATGTCCTCATCGGAAAGCATCCCAGTACTTGAGTGGCTGCCACCCTCCATGCTGAACACGCCTGCTTAACAGCCAGAGTCCCTGCTAGGGGTCTAGGGAGGGAAAGCGATGACATCGGTACTGGTCTGCATGTCGGTAGCGGCATGCTGAAATCTGCGCACCACAATGAACACCGAACACCTGTGGCAGTGGCAGGACCCTTCTGCCCAGCCAGTACGAATGTAATCAGCACTCGTGTCTTTTTCCGACTAACCCAGCACAGCTGCTTCTCTGCTCAGAAGGAAGTAGCTGCCACCCAGAAGAAGAGTCCGGCCCTCTCTGGTGGAAGCTTCTCTTCTGTTGGTGGGGATTGCAGAGTGGACTCCCCAGCGTGGATCCCTGATTATGCCCCACTGGCATATTCCATACTGATTGGGCTCTAAGACTGTTGCCCCTTTCGTTCCTACATTCCCAGGCATTTGTTCCAGAACGCTGCACTGTGCTAGTCTCTTGGGTTGGAAGGGCCTTGAGCTTTGGGCCCCTGCCTTGCTGGGATGAGTCATCGCCCTTGACCCTCAGGCCCTTGACTGTGCTTCCATCATCACCACAGTCATCACCACAGGCCCCTCCCCTCTTGCAAACTTCCTGTTGGCATCCTTGGCTTCTGTTCCGGCCTCAGACAACAACCAGGGGCCCCTAGCTGGTGTCAGCCAGCTTCTCTGATTGCCAGAATTGGGAAATAAGGCCTAAGATTTCCCCAGAAACTGGCAGGGCCCTTCTGCAGAACTCTTCATCAAAGAGTTCCTGGGGATGCCTTCTTCCAGCCACACAGGTCTCTTGCGGATTTTCCTCCTGCCAGTAGGTATCTGTTGGCTCTACAGTTGTTTAAGAGAAACAGACAAAGTTGTTCCTCCCCAAAGAGTGAAAATCAGCCCCACAGTTAACTGTTGGCAATACCAAGAGAAAGGGAAGCAGCTGAGCATCGGTTAAAGCATGCTGCCCTTCTCCGTGGCCTGCCCTGACCGTGAAGAATAAAGCAGAAATAAAGGCGTTTGGATTTGGAGTGTGGTGGGCATAAGCATGTCTACTGTCCCTAAGCGCCACCCATGGCAGACTGCTTGCCATTGTCTAAGTGGGCCCCAGATGTTCCCACTCCTTCCTTGTCCCTCTACCATCTGTCACAGTCCTGCCCAATTCCAGGGCTCATGTAAATCATAGCCCTCCTGAAGCCTTTCATCGGCCCATGAACTGATCACACAGTACCTCACGCTGCCCTTCTTCTGGCTTTCTGCTCACTCTATACCTTAAACACCATTTCTGTTCTTGTCTGGACACTCTAAAATAGAATTTCCTTGAGGAAGGGGCATTGTTTGGCCCATCCAAGTGCCTCTGTCCCCTGGCCCGGCCTGAATCATCCTCCTAGGTCACGCAGCTGGTGCTGGGCAAATGTCATCCCCTGGGCCAGCCCTCAGTTGACTGAGGGCTGTTGGGGCAGGAGCAAAACGGATGGAAGTCAGCATTCATAGTTGCTCCAAAGTAGTCCAAGGCAAGCCAAGACTCCTGAAGTAGTGTCGTGTTCAGTGAGCCAGAGTGTCATGGCCCAGGGAGGTGGGAGGCACTCCTTCTGGTGATGAGTTCTGTGTGAGTGCTGGCAACTCACTTCCTGCTATTAATTATAATACTCTGAACAGATAGCACGTGAGGGCCTAAAGGATTTCATCCGCACTAGAAAGCTAGCAGTAAGAAGTATTATGATTTCTGATTTTCAGATAAAAGAGAAGCTCTGAATTTATAGCTGGTCACTTTGGAGCTAGGATTCAAATGCACATGTCTTTGTTCTGTTTCTAGTATGCGGACTGTCTCTCACTGTTCTCTTTGGGCCCCTGTTGTTAGACAACCCTAAGGCTCCCACCTGCCCCCACCCAGTTCCAGGATCTCATGATGAAATGCTGTGGTCAAATGAGAGCTAGAAAAGGAAGTGGGCTAAGCGACCAGGATGGGGACCCCAAGACAAGAAGCTCTGATAGAGCTCTTGCCTCCTCGGGCGGCTGCTAGAGCCTGTCCACCTTGACTGCCATACTGGGCAGGGTCAACACCCTCCAGACAGCTCTCTGTAGTCTATACCAATTCTTTTTTTTTTTTTTTCAAGATTTTATTTATTTATTTGACAGACAGAAATCACAAGTAGGCCAAGAGGCAGGCAGAGAGAGAGGAGAAAGCAGGCTCCCCGCTGAGCAGAGAGACCGATGCGGGACTCGATCCCAGGACCCTAGGATCATGACCTGAGCTGAAGGCAGAGGCTTTTACTGAGCCACCCAGGTGCCCCGTCTATACCAATTCTTGACAGAATTTCTTAATGCAGAATTTTATGAAGATCCAGAAAATGGGAGCTAATGAGGAATACCGAACCTCCGCTGTGAAATGGGAGCTGTGGTTTGCTGTTTGGCTGCCCTCAGCATTCCCACATAGACTAAACATCTGTGTGAATGACACATGAGCTTCTGGATGCCACCGTAACAGATTAACCACAAATTTATGGTCTTGGAGGTCAGAAATCGAAGGTGTGAGCAGGGCTGGTTCCTTCTGGAGGCTCCAGGGGAGGATCTGTTCCTTGTCCCTTCCAGTTTCTAGAGGCTGCTGGCATTCCTTGGCCTGGGCTTGGGCCTGCAACCCTGTGCCTTATGGTACCATTGTCACAGGGGTCTTCTCTCTCTTTTGATCTTCTTCCCTTTCTCTTAGAAGGACCCTTATTAGGGACCACCAAGATAGTCCAGGATATGGGGCGCCTGGGTGGCTCAGTGTGTTAAAGCCGCTGCCTTCGGCTCGGGTCGTGATCTCAGCATCCTGGGATCGAGCCCCGCATCGGGCTCTCTGCTCTGCGGACAGCCTGCTTCCTCCTCTCTCTCTCTGCCTCTCTGCCTACTTGTGATCTCTATCTGTTGGATAAATAAATAAAATCTTAAAAAAAAAAAAAAAAGATAGTCCAGGATAATCTTCCCATCTCAAGATCCTTGATTTTTAACACCTTCCAAGTCTCTTTAGTCATGAAAAGTAATATTCACAGATTCTGGGATATCTTTGGGGGCCAATTGTTCACACCACCACAGTGGGTTTCTGGCATTTATTTCTAAACTCCTCCTCACTAAGGACTCATGAAATGCCCCCGGTGGGACGGCGCAGGGCTGTATCTGTTCTCCCAGGGGCAGCATCTCTTTCAGGTTTTGTGTCTCATCTTAATTCTTGCTCCCTGGCCTCTTGTGGGGGCTCCCAGTCCCCCTTCCCCTAGCCCAACTCCTCTGAGGAGGTTCTCCATTGAGGTGTTGCTTTCTGGGATCACACACATTTAACCACAATGACACTTATTACGGTATTGCTAATGAGACTGGGCTTCACTCCAATAAACTCCACAAAATTCTAGCTTCCTGCTTGATGGGATACCCCACAATGGCTGCTGGATGCGGCATCTCACTTTTCCCTTGATTTTGAGGGCTCTGGGCCTGTTGACCCTGAGATCTCTACAGGGCTGCAGTTGACAGAGGCGAATGACAAGCCGCTGCCTAGCATACAGTTGAACCGCCCCTCTCACCATTTGCGGGGGGGGGGGGGGTTATACTCAGTCATATCCTGCTAAGGATTTTGTGAGCTGATTGAGGACAGAGGATGTACTAAAGAACAGTGGTTGGAGGAGAAAGGATTTCAGTGGTGAGTTGGTTTGGTGGTAAATGGAAGCTATGTGTTCTGGAGAATTCTCATGGCCTGTCCAGACCAGAGGTACCAATGTGCCCTCTGTGATCAGGCCCAACAGGATCCTGGACTTTGTGCAGGATTTTAATTCTCTGGGTCCTTAAGACCTTCATACGCTCTGGAGTTCTTCAGTCAGCTGTTCGGTGGAGACGAAGTGATAAGCATACTTGCGCCTTAGTAGGTGCAGAATTTTACATGGTGGAATTTCTTGGCGAGAACTTAGAGTGAGAGCAGACAAATATCCTTCAAGTTGCTTCCATAGCTTGCAAGGGAAGCCTGGAAGGTATGGGCTTTATAGTTTGGTGTGGTCCAAGGAGCGGTAATCGTGTCCAGGTGGAAGTCGGGCAGCATGTGATAGCACATGGGAGGGGGGACAGAACAGCATGAAAAATAGAAGATTTGTTTTTCCCCAACTTTTTATTTTGAAAAAATTTTGAATCTACAAAATAGTTAGAAGGTAATATCATTACCCTGGATTAACCCCATCACTATCATTTGGTCGTTTGTGCTTTCACTCACACACACACACACAATACACATGTGTGTATACGCACATGTGTGTGTCTACACGTGTCTATGTGTGTATACACACAGATACACATATTTATACTTTTCTTTCCAGAACTGTTTGAAAGTAAGTTGAAGATGTCAGGGTACCTCTGCTCTAAATAAATCTCCTAAGACTACAGACATCACTTACATCAACAGACTATTTTCACACCTAACTAAACTAACAATTCTATAATAACATGATATGAGCTGCATAGAGCTCATGTTCATATTTCTTCAACTATCCAGAGATTTCTTTCTTTCTTTTTTTTTTAAAAGATTTTATTTATTTATTTCAGAGAGAGAGCATGAGAGGGGAGAAGGTCAGAGGGAGAAGCAGACTCCCTGTGGAGCTGGAAGCCCGATGCGGGACTTGATCCCGGGACTCCGGGATCATGACCCGGCTGAAGGAAGTTGCTTAACCAACTGAGCCACCCAGGCGCCCCCAGAGATTTCTTTTGTAGCATTTGTTTTTCAGTGCATAGGAGGGAAAAAATTTTTTGATAGAGAGAAAGTACAAGTAGGCAGAAAGGCAGCCAGAGAGGGGGGAAGCAGGCTCCCTGCTGAGCAGAGAGCCCGATGTGGGCTGGGATCATGACCTGAGCCGAAGGCAGACCTTTAATGACTGAGCCACCGAAGCGCCCCGAGGGAAAGATATTTAATGGATATATATTGTTTTCAAGAGTAGAAAATTGGAGGAAAGGGAGAAATGTCTGAAGAGGGTAGTTGGGAATGTTTCTGGTGTAAATTATTCTGTAAGACTCACACCCTATTATCACGATATCTGTTGTAAAATATTTTTGTGGATTCTGGTATCAGACTGTTTCTTCATATGCAAGTCCACATGAAGATTGAGTCTTGAGAGACCCCAGGATTTATTTTATTTTATTTTATTTTATTTTTGTAGAGAGATTACATAGGCTAGAATTGGAATAACTATTCCTTTTTAAAAATCAATTAATCAACATATAGTGTATTATTAGTTTCAGAGGTAGAGTTTAGTGATTCATCAGTTGTATATAACACCCAGTGCTCATTACTTCAAGTGTCCTCCTTAATGCCCATCACCCAGTTAGGCCACCGCCCCCCCAAACACCTCTCCAACAACCCTCAGTTTGTTTCCTAGAGTTAAGAGTCTCTTATGGTTTGTCTCTGTCTCTGATTTTATCTTATTTTATTTTTCTTCCCTTCCCTTGTGTTCATCTGTTTTGTTTCCACATCAGTGAAATCATACATTTGTCTTTCTCTGACTGCTTTACTTTGCTTAGCGTAATACCCTTTAGTTCCATCCACCTCATTACAAATGGCAAGATTCATTCTTTTTGATGGCTGAGTAATAGTCCATCATGTGTGTATGTATATATATATATATATATAAAACATCTTCTTTATCCACTCATCTGTCGTTGGACATCTGGGCTTTTTCTATATTTTGGCTATTGTGGACATTGCTGTTATAAACATTGGGGTGAAAGTGACCCTTCAGATCACTATGTTTGTATCCTTTGGATAAATACATACTAGTGCAATTGCTGGATCATAGGGTAGCTCTGTCTTTAACTTTTTGAGGAACCTCCACACTGTTTTCCAGAGTGGCTGCACCAGCTTGCATTCCCACCAGAAGTGTAAGAGGATTCCCCTTTCTCCACATCCTCGCCAACATCTATTGTTTCCTAAGTTGTTAATTTTAGTTATGGAATAGCTATTCTTAATATTTAATCTAGTGATTCTCAGACTTTAGGGTTCTTAAAAATACTTAGAGTGTTTGTTAAAAGCACAGATTCTTGGCCTCTTCCACCAGACATTCTGCTTGTGTAGGCCTGATTAGGGCCTCAAAGCTGTAGGTTTTACTTTTGTTGTTTGTTTGTTTTCCTAAAGCTATAATTTTAAAGAATATTCCAGGGAATTCTGAAACTTGAAGAAAGAATGACTTACTCAGTTAGGTCTATTAGAAGTATACTTTAAGAAGTTTTCTTTTGGGGCACCTGGGTGGCTCAGTGTGTTAAGCCTCTGCTTTCGGCTGGGGTCATGATCCCAGGGTCCTGGGATTGAGCCCCGCTTCGGGCTCTCTGCTCAGCAGGGAGCCTGCTTATCCCTCTCTCTCTGCCTGCCTCTCTGCCTACTTGTGATCTCTCCCTCTCTCTCTGTCAAATAAATAAACAAAATCTTTTAAAAAAATTTTCTTTCGCAGTCAAGAATATACATTTTTTAATTCCAAGTGAGTGATTCCTTAATGATGGGCTTTTAAGCAAAAAAAATTGCTCTCTCTCTCTCACACACACACACACACACACACATACAAACACAGGCACTTACTCACTTGTGCATAAATAATGTTTTGAAGTGATTATGGGCTTTCTTACCTGTCACCATACAATGTGAATAACTACTCCACTTACATATCCTTTCGGAAAGACTACTGTAAGATGAAAATCAAGCATACTAACAAATAGAGAGAGATGTGGCATTCTTTAATTTCAATTAATGAAAAGAGGCCAAAGCAAGGACATCTTTCTGAGACTATCCTCTTCATATTAACCGGAAAAAAAAAAAAAAGACCTGGATCAGACAACCAGGCAGAAGGATAAGTTTTCAAAAATAGATGTATTAGTTCTAGAAAAATAAAGCCAGGGCAAGACTCTTCAATGGATTACTTCACTGGCTCCCATCTACTCCTGGAAAAGTTTCTGAACCTGGAGAGGATCCAAAGTCTATCTAAAAATGATCTATCTAAAGATGAAAAAAATCCACCTCTGCCGTGCTGTGAATGCATTTGTGTCACTGCAGGGGGTGGGTTCCTGGATGGACCACACTTAGGGTGATCCTGTTCAAACATTTTGGACCATGTCATTTAGCAGAACAGAAATAAAACCTTCTGGCACTTTTTCAGGGGGTGAAATATGGTGCGAGAACAGTATTATGGCATCCCAGAGACTTTACCAACAGATTTGGCTCCTCGGGGATGTGGTTTCCAGTGGTGGGGCCTTCAGAGTTGGTAGGAGTCCAGGCCAGGAATCACAAGACCAGGTATTATGCCAGAAGAAACATTTTTCAGAACTGAGCAATTTTTTGAAAGAAGAGATTAGAAAGCTTAAGGGGTCTACAGAGACTATTTAAAAGAGATGTGAATATGCTTAGACTGGATTAGGATTTACAGATGAGGGATGAAGAGAATTATCTCTGTATCTTGAGATCTTTTCTTTTTTAAAATGATTTGTTAAAATATTTTCTGTGCACAATTACTCAGAGTAGTGATGGTGTTGAGGAGAAACCAACCAGTTGGTTGAATGTGATTATAATAGGCACTCTGTGTGAAAATATAACTATATTAATTAAGATTCACATGGATTTACTAGTATCTACTAGAGGTCTAGAAACTCCAGTATGCTCCAGGAACTTGGGTAAGTTTATAAGCCTATAGGACGGTTTTTGATGCATTTCAAGAATTTTGCATTTCAGACATATAATAAGATATTTATAAATTAATATAATATAATATATAAACGATAGAAATATAATATAAATATAAAAACTAACATTAAAAGTGTCCCTTTGCTGTAGGATATTTTTGAAATGTGAAACAATGAAAGAATTTTTCTCCAGTCTTTCCTTTTTCTATTTTGTCCTGTCCCCCTATTCAGGCTCTGGGACTATTCTGTGACCATTGGCTCTTGAAGGAGAAATAAAAGTAGAGAACAGAAGGTGCCTGGGCGACTCAGTCTGTTAAGCTTCTGCCTTCTGCTTAGATCGTGATCCCAGAGTCCTGGGATCCCAGGGTCTCTTCTCAGCAGGGAGTCTGCTTCTCCCTCTCCCTCTGCCCCTCCTCCATGCACTCTCTCTCTCTCTCTCTCTCTCTCTCTCTTGTGCATGTGTATGCAAAAACAAATAAAATCTTTTTTAAAAAAAGTAGAAAGCAGAGAAAAAGAAGGCTCTTTCTGGATTGCTTTTCTCTTAATAGGCAAAACAAGGAGATGATCTAGATAAGATTGTGTGAGAACCTCATGAGTAAGGGCAAGATCCCAGCCTTGACCACCCTCTCCCTCAAGCCTCCTGCACCAGGATAGATGTCCAGGCCCAGAGCAAGGATGGATGGATGAAGGGCTGGAGGGCCCAGGAGGAGAAGGAGAGAGAAGGCAGACAGCAGTGAAAATAGCACGTGCATTCATGGCCCAGTGTCCTCTGGGACAAGCCCCAGCCAGCTGCCCTCCCACAGCTCTTTGGCTAATGGCGGGCTGACTTATATCCTCACCAGTGCCTTCCGGGATGATTAGCCCCAGGTGGAGTATTTCCCTAAGATATTCCTGAATATGTTGAAGAGAAAGATGTGGGGCTCTGGACATGTAACTGGGCAATGAAAGGCAAAAGGGCCCTCCTTACACCTATACTTGGATGGGGGGGTGCCCCCTGAGCCAAGACAGTGTAAAACATATCCTCTTACATTTGCACATTGAGGGCACCCAAATTTTCCTTGTCACGATGCCATATGTGTGCCAATACATTGGTATTGGAGGTGAGAGTAGATCTCTTGTAGTTCATTAATAGGGGAAATCAACCCCTTTGGTAGGGTTAGTTTTTCTGTAACACAGTTGTAATCAGGTAATTTCCAATGTAAAATCATTTAGGGGCCTCTAGGGTGTTTCCCAAGTGCAGAGTGCAGTGCCTTTTACTGTCTAACCCACTCTGCTTTTTTGGCCTCTCCTCACGGTCCACACACCCTCCACTGAAGGCATGTTAGAGTAACCACTGCTCCCCAACAGTCTATATGTCTCCATCCTCCATGCCTTTGCCTGTGGTGTTCCTCTGCCAGGAGCACTGGTGCTTTCCTCCTCTCACTTACCCTACTCAGCTGCCACCAACCTCTACCCCAGCACCCCAGCCATGGCATGTGCACACCCAAGGGTTAGGAAGATCTTAGCCTTTACTCAAGCCCAGGGAAACATCACTTTTTAAATCAACTTTGCCCTGCCTCTATCTACCAACCTGACCTCCATGGAGAATCATGGCGGTGGGCATTATCGTAACTGGGTCTCAATACATCTTTCTAATAGAGTTGGGCTCTGTGAGGTCAAACATTGTGTCTTTCTCTTCCTGGTGTTACACCTGGCACAGGGGGGTGTATGTGGTGGTGTGATGTTTGCCGAGTTTAATTGAAATAACAGGACAGTAATTCTTTGATGATTACTGACTTATGTGGATATATGTCCCATACAAGATACTTATTGTAGTCTTTCACGTGGTTTGGGAGTAATCTAATTAATAAGATTCCAGGAGGTATTTTGTAGGGAAGGTCCTTCAGTTGTGCTTGAAAACCTATCACAGTTGGTGTTTTTGTGCCAAATACTTCACTAGTGTCTTCTGTGTGCTAGATGCTGCCTGTGATTACCCTTGGTTCTACTTTCACTGTGCCAAAGAAGGGGATGTAGGAAGCTCAGCTACTTTTTTTTTTTTTAAAGATTTTATTTATTTATTTGTCAGAGAGAGAGCAGGAGCGAGAACAGGCAGACAGAATGGCAGGCAGAGGCAGAGGGAGAAGCAGGCCCCCTGCTGAGCAAGGAGCCTGATGTGGGACTCAATCCCAGGACGCTGGGATCATGACCTGAGTCGAAGGCAGCCGCTTAACCAACTGAGCCATCCAGGTGTCCCAAGCTCAGCTACTTTGAGCCCTTCTTTTTGTTATCCCTATCCAGTTACCAATGCCCAAAATATTCCAAGGTGAAAGGAAGTTTGGGATGCTCTCCAGGGAAAGAGAGGAGACACCATGGTGCAGAAATCTGTGACTATTGGCAAAGCTGAGCCCAAAGTGAGCTAGTGCCTTTGTGCTTCTGAAAGAAAGGTCATCTGAGAGAGAAAAGGAGATTTATGTTGTATAGAATAAGAAGTGGGCAGCAAAAGTAAGAAGTGAGCTTTTACATCCTGTGCTTGGCACGAGGCCCCTAGAAATGACAGACATTCCAGGTCTTTTGCTTAAAACCCAATTGAGTCATTTTTGGCCAGAAAGAAGCTCTGCAGCAGGGAAAATTCTGGCAAATTTTCATGCTCCTTTGCCACAGATGGAAGTCATATTTCTACACATAGAGGACAGTTAGGATGGGGAACTAGGCCTGAAAAGAGAATCAAATTTCATGTGTCCACCTTCAAACTCTTATCCCAACACACAGCTTCCACCCTGCTCACCACTGTACAGAGAGTCACCAGGGCTGGGACATGGTCCTACCTTCAAGAGTCCATCTAACTGGTGCAGATGAAAAGGCTGCTATGCAAGAGCAATTAATCAGTTATTGCAATCAATAAAGTGAAGTGCCAGAATGAATGGCTGTCCCTTCTTCCGTTTTATCACCCAGCTGGCTTAAAGAATATAATGAAATGCAGATCTGGGCCCAAGATAGACAGAGCTCAAAGGAAGCCTTGAGTCCTTAGGCATCACTAATCTCCTATCTGCCCACCAGACATGCTTGCCCTCGAGGCCAGACTGGAGGGTCACGTCACTGGACACGGTCTGCAGAACATGGCTCTGCCTGGAGCCAACCCAGTGGCTGAAGGCTGTGTGAGCAGGAGGGCAGGAAGGGAGAGAGTCTCCACAGGGAAAGTCTGAACTAGCAGCCACAGGCCTAATGGGTTGGAACCTCTCCATGGACACTGCTTCTGCTTGTAGCCATGGTGGAGGAAAATCACTGGGAACTATTTTGATAGCATTTCTGACTTTACCATGATGGACTCAGGCTCCAAGTTCAGTTGTCTGAAGGTCTACAGGTAGATGGGTTCTTGCAACCATAAGCCCAACAAGGTGCCCTTGGCCCGTGTTTTCCTGATTATGTAAAAGCATCAACTGGTTCTTTCAGGATTAATTCTTCCATTTCTTCCATTTATCCCAATCTTCACTCTTCTTTCCTCAAATAACCTTCTTTTCCTTTGTTAAGTCCTTCAGAGTATTATTTTTGTTCCCAGTTCTTTCTAAAATGATGGAAATATTTTTTAGAACTTGATACTTACACTCAAGAATGGAGAACAAAGGGAAAGAGATGGTTTTTATCTATGCATACAGAATCCTCAAGGCAAGGTTGAGATAATCATTGGAGCAAAGCCAAATAAACATTTTTCTTTGTTCTAAATGCTAAGGCTGTGCTGAAGGGTGAGGCTCTGAGGTGATGGAGTAGGGACTTGTTCCAGTTCATGGAACAGGTGGCATATTTGTAAGTCCAAAAGCAGGGAAGTTTTCCCCTTCTGACATTTCCTCAGTTTTATCACTACCAGAGGCCTGAACTGTTCTCAGGGCAGGAGCAGCTGCTCTTGGATTTTGTGCCAGAGTCTGGAAATTCCTTCCTTGCAGGGGAACTCACAGTGGCACTCACATCCTTGTTACCTCCTTCCTCCCTGCTGATTGGGCCCTCGGTGGGAGAGGCCTCCATGAATGCGTGCAGTGAGGCAGCCCCTCTGTAGGGGAGGGAGCACAGATTGCTCTGACTGACTCATGTCTACCACAGAGGCCACCAGAGCATGAGAGTTAGGTTAATCCCAGGACTTCAGAAGCAGATACATCACCCTTTGTGGTGGTTCTCTTCCTGTGAGTGCTAGGATGTTGGTGGGAGTGTGGAGAATGAAGACATGATATGTCAACTGACTCATCTTGTCCTTCCTGACAATGACACTGAGGGACAAAGGATGGTGAATGCCTTGGGAGAAGCCACCATGATTATCATCCTCGTTCACGCCCCATAGCAATTAGAACAGGTCTTTGCTTACAGTAGATATTTTATGCATATTAGGAAACAATAGGTATTTAATCCGTGTGCTCAGTCTTTCATTGGTTCCATAAACATGGTTCCATAAACACTGATTCCGTAAATGTGCTGAGGGCCTACCATGAATAAAGTCATCATGCTTTGGGTGGGATTGAGCACATTCACCTGGGGATTGGCAACATTATCAGGTAGGATAGGAACAGAATCCAGGACCAGATGGATCAAGGAGAGTATCTCCCCTGTGGAGGCTGACTGCTGAGAGACAGCTTGACGGCTGAAGAATAAATAGCCAGGTGGATGGTGAGCTCAGCTATGAGGGCACATGGATCAGTTACCATTTCTTGACTACTCACTATGTATCATTCAATTCTTTTTTTTTTTTTAGATTTATTTATTTATTTGAGAGAGAGAAAGAAAGAGAGAGAGTGCACATGTGAGCAGAGGGAGTGGCAGAGGGGGAGGGAGGAAAAATCTCAAGCAGGCTCACCACTGAGTGCAGAGTCCAACATGGGGCTTGATCTCAGGACCGTGAGTGAGATCACGACCTGAGCTAAAATCAAGAGTTGGTCACTTAATTGATTGAGCCACCCAGACACCCCCATTCAATACTTAATCACAAGCTTATGAAGTAAGTGTTACACTTTTCCTTTTGTTTATTTTTTAAATTTAATTTTTAAAAAAGATCTATTTATTTATTTTAGAAAAGAGGTGGGTAGGGGCAGAGAGAGAGAGAGAGAGAGGATCCTGAAGCACACTGTCCTCTGAGCAGGGAGCCTGACCCCGTGCTCCATCTCAGGACGGTGAGATCATGACCTGAGCTGAAATCAAGAGCCAGCCGCCCAACCAACTGAGCCACTCAGGTACCCCTATTTATTTATTTATTGAGAGATAGAGTGTGTGAATGTGCATGAGCAAAGTGGGGGGATGGGCAGAGGGAAAGAGAGAGAATCCCAAGCAGGTTTCATGTTCAGAGTGGAGTTAACACAGGGCTCAATCTCATGACCCTGAGATCACAACCCGAACAAAAATCAGGTGATGCTTAACAGACTTTGCCACCCAGGTGCCCTTGTGCTTTTCACTTTGAAGATAAAACTACTAAAGTTTAGAAGGATTAATTTTCCCGAGGCCACATTCATTACTTTAAGTGTTGGAACTAGGATTTGAACCCAGGTCTTCTGATTTCAAGGTTTTCAACTACAGTCTATACCACACCCCCAAGTGCGGTTAGGTAGGTGTCCGTGAAGGGGCTCTTATATGGTGAGCTACCCATGGTCATAGGAGTCAAGGAGTCAGGCAGGAAAGTGACACTGAGTCTCTTCCACTCATGGCAGGACTCAACTATACCCAAAGAAGAAGGAAATTTGCAAGAATGTGACGGTGTCCGGACATGGGTTTGAAGACAGAGCTCTAGCTCTCATAGGAATAAGGAATAACAGGCAAAGGAACGAAGTGGACACCCAGTTGTGGAAACTCATTTGAATGGCCTGATCATGCAGGTGGATGGAGAAATAGAGCCTGGTACACATAGGCAAGGATGACTCAATGTATTTAATTGTTCATGGGGTCCAATAAATCAGAAGAGACACTAGATTTAGCCTTGAAACAAGGTCCTGGTAAGACTTGCCAGCCAGATGAGTCAGGTGCTAATCCTTAGTTGCTATATAATAAGGTTATGGGGTAAGGTTGGGGGTAGAGGAGCATGAGGATCAGTCCTGCTTCCAGGACTGACCCAGGCTCACTTCTACCACAGTGGCACCGAGGCCCTGTCATTTTGCTATGTCTCAGTGGCCATATCTTTGTCCTTAGTAATCTGACTGTATGGGAGAAAGCTCACTTCAAACTTTGCCTGGCCTTCGTGAGACCAAGTCAGCCAGTATCTGTCATGTCCTGGCAAGAGTGAGGGGGATGCTGGGCAGGGGCTGCTTCCAAGAAAAAGGCAAGGACATGGCTGCCGTAAGGAATCAGGGAAGGAGGGCTGGACAAAAGCATCGCTACTCATCTAGATCACCTTCAGTTCTTGTGTCCAGCATCTATCACAGCTTCACATTTACATTGGAAACCGAGTGGCCCCGGGCCTTGACTTCCAGGAACTTCAATTTGAAATGAGAACCTACTTGGATATGCATTTGCATAGTACATGTGACATTAGGGAATAACATCTAGCTGCCCTCACAGAGACCAGTGTAAAGTGGCTTAGACCAGACAGAATTATTTCTCTCTCCTACATAACAGTCCAGGGCCGACATGTGTTGGGCGCCCAGAATCGTCTTGTCTAGTTGCTCACTATCCCTAATCACTATCCCTAAGGGATTGGTTGCATCTGCACTGTCCAAGATGGTTTACCATCCAGTCAGCATATCAGCTATCAGGAGTGAGGGTAAGAGGGAGAGGGGGCACGTTTCTCCCTTTTGGAGCATGATCAGTAGGTGAGCATGTCACTTCAGCTCTATCCCGTGGACCAGAACTTGGTCACAAGGCCATCCTAGCTGCATGGAGCCTGGGTATGCACTCTTCATTTTGCAGTGGTCTACCCAGCTAAAAGCTGGATATTCTATTAAACAGGAGATATTTGTCAATCGGGGAAAGATAACTATCATATGATCTCCCTGATATGAGGAAGTGGAGATGCAATGGGGGTGGGGGTTAAGGGGGTAGGAAAAGAAAAAATGAAACAAGATGGGATCGGGAGGGAGACAAACAAAAAGAGACTCTTAAAGTCATAAAACAAACTGAGGAGGGTGGGGGGGAGGGGGGTTGGGAGAGGGTGGTGGGGTTACATTATATGTTTAAATAAAAATAAAATAAAAATAAGCAATTTTAAAGCTTAAAAATAAATAAATAAATAAATAAAATTTTTAAAAAAGGAGATATTTGGAATGAGCAGTCTCCATCAAAATACCCATTTGGGTCACTCAAATATTCATATGCCTTCTTCGTCCCTCATAGAGCATCCCCACCCTTTGCCCAGGAGAGACCATCCTAATGTCCCATTGAGTCCCTGCACCCAGCTCAAGGTCTAGGATCTCTAGGGGATGTGTCATCATCTCTGTCACATCTAGACGAGGTTCCTCTCCATAGTAAAAGCAAGTCATCTGATTCTTCCTTATACTCAGCAGGCAGTGATAGTGCAGGACTAGATTAATGAGAGTAAAAACTCCCTTTCACAAGAGGGAAGAACAGGAAACATACTCGGTCATCGGTCCCTAACTATGATCAAATACTGTCAGGTAGAAATAGCAACAAATCCCCTGCCCTGGCTGGGCAGTCATCTCCTTGGTCAGCACCCCCAGAGAGAAAGAGCCTGGGCCCCTGCCAGATTCACAGAGCAGACTGGCAAGCCAGCTTTGAAGTTTCACCTGTGAGTAAGAAACTGTTATTTCAGGTCCTTTTAACATCCCCAGGAGTATAGCGCTTCCAAAGTTCTTTTCAAAGACACCGAGGGCCTGAGAGATTAATTCATGGTGTTCTTGTCCATTGGGCATTTTTTCTTTCAGGTGAGAGAATCCCACATCAAGTGGGCTCAGGTATGAGAGGAATGGAATGGCTCACGGACTCAAACTGTGGGAAGGGCAACACTGGATCAAGGCCTCAGAATGATGGAATTGGAGCTGGACAGTTGATGGATGTTCTGACTTTTGTCTCTGTGGCTTTCAGTGCATCAGCACCCCCCCTGCCCCGCCATTTTCTGTCTACAGAACTGCTTCCATGTTGAGGAAACAGGACCATGGAGGGGGCTCCCAGATTCCGCTGCAGAGCGCAGAGAGCCAACTTCTCTTAGTTCAGTGTAAGAAATCCGAGGGTAGAGCTCTGGTGGTTTGAGCCATGTGCAGTGAGCATCTGTCCCCCAGCCCCACTGGAACTTGGTGGGGTGGGAGACAGGAGGATTTCCCAGCAGCAGCTGGGGAGGAGGCTGGGCAAACACCATGGAGGTGCCTCCTGCAGACCTGGGCGTGGCCACTGAGACTGAATTCAAGTTTTCTGATTCCCGATCCAGGACACTTCCCAAGTTCCATCTTGGGTCTTCTTGTCTGGCTTCATCGATTTTTATTTCCATGTCCTCGACATCTGACGTAGCTAATTTTGGTTGGATTTGAGTTGTCGCTTTCCAAATTCAGTAAGGATACACAAGTGTCAGGTAATAATCCTTCTCAGTCTTGTGAACAAGTTAACACTGCTAACAGGCAGAACCATTAACATGCTGACTTACTTTCCTAACATAATAATCCTCTGGCAGCCTGAGCTTTTCTGATTGATATTCGACCTAATAAAGCTGATCTGGATAAGCTTCCCTGGTCTCCAAGGACATTATTCTAACTGTGGGGATTAAAAAAATTTTTTTTTGTTAAAGTGAGTTTAATATCTTTACAGAAATATACTTTCTAACCACCTTGCTGGGCCTGACTAATATGAGTATCCTGTGTTCCAGATTGTGGAAATACAACCCGAAGCCTGAGGACCCTCTCAATCAGCTGGAGGGCAAAGGGTTGTTGGCCCTGTCCACTGGTGTGGAAAGATTCAGTGGGTTAATTCAAGCATCAGGGGGGCTAACAAGGAAAGCAAGCAATAAAACTCCGGACAGAAGAAAGGAAGCTAGCAAACAATAAAAATGGCAGGAAGGTTCCCAACCCATCTGTAAGCCATTAGAATGTTGTGAACCATTTTCAGGATATTTTTCTGATGTTGTTTTCAGCTTTTGTGCTTGTTAGGAAGAGCATTTGGGAACGAAGTGCAATTGAGTAAATGAAGCTCTTTTAGGCACAAGGGTCCCTGGGAGTTTCTTTGAAGGGTCTTGCTGGTTCTGTAGTAAAATTAGAGATAAGGGCAACCAACTAATGTGTATGTACCCTTCAAGCAACTTCCATAAAACAGATTTTCTAAAGATGCAGTGGGCTTAAAATTAGAAATGGAGCTCTCAGATCAACGAGGGAAATACATAAATTTTTTCGTGTGAAGCTTTCTAGTTCTTGTCCTGTTGATATGCCAAAAGTGCTAAATAGTCTACATTTTAGTTAATGGCATGCGGGAAATGTCTTTTAAATCTTTTTCTCGTGCAGAAGTAACTTCTATTTTGACTGGGAGATCCCACAATTCCTAGCCCCAAATCAGGGGATTAAATTTGCTAGGTGGGAATAGTTCTGTAAAATACTCCCAAGTCCCTTAAGTATTATAGAATTCAGCCAGAACAATTAAGAAATATTGGTTCAAAAATTTGGATCTAGTAACTTGAAAATAATTTTGTCTAAAAATCTTAGAAAATGGATGTATTAGTCATTTGAAGTTAAGAAAAAGGATTTCCACTTTGAAAAATGTTAAATTCTGAGAAAAGATCATTAAGCAGGCTGTCCTTAAGGGGAATGGAAAGGAACTACTTTATATTCCTGTTCAAAATTGTGTTTCCAATTAAATTTGTTCAAAATACATCTTTTGGGATGAAAAGGGATGTGTGTGGTCATTTTAAGAATAAAAAGATTTGGAAATGCTCTTGAAACTTGTAAAGTTTGATATGAAACATTTGTGTGTGTGTGTGTGTGTGTGCGTGCACACACATCCATGGAGGGGGGCCCTTCCCAGTGAGGAGTCAGATGGCTCTTACAGGGTCCATTGCTCTCTCACCCTGTGCCCCAGGTTCTATTATCTGGTTCAGGAAGAATACCTTCATAGGCAACAGTTGCAAGGGCATAAGCTTTGGAATCTGACACTGTAGTCATACTTTGGGACATTCTTCTATAGGAGTGTGTGCTCCTGCTTACAGTGGGTGAGTTACTTAACCATGAGGACCATTAGATCCTCACCTGGAAAGTGGGGTTAGGGTTAGGGTTAGTGTTTGGCCATAAGGAGATTTCAGCTTGTGTTGCTGCTATTTTTGTCAGGACTATTCTATGAGTTAGGATTTCATCTGGGTCTCGGACTCTTGCCCTCAGGGGCTGGCCACAGGTGTTTGTTTATGTGTCAGTTCTCAGCTGGGAAGGTCTGCTTCTCTCCCTCTAAAGTCTAGCTCAGCAGCCGCTTCCCACTGCATGTGATTTTGAAGGGATGGCATTGAGTTTGTTTCTCATCTTAGCTGTTTCCATCCAACTCAGTTTGATTGGGAACAGGCTCTTCTCTTGCCACCTGTTAGGGGAATGGCTTTGCCAGAGAAGAGGGTCGGCTTCCTGCTCCCTCATGCACTAGCCTGTCAGCTGTTTCCCATTCTTCTCACCTGTAGGGCTTTAGGCCAGGCTTACTGAGGATTGGTGTGACCAAGGCGAGAAGAGAATAAAAGCATGTGGTCTCAGGGGCAGTCTGCTCTCTTGGCATCAGAGTTATGTCTCACCTTGTGCTGTGTGTCCAGTTTGCAGCTACCTCACCTTTGCTTCCCCTTGTAGGGACGTGGGCTGCCCACACTTGGTCTGCCATGTTTCTCCATGACCGATCCCGCTCAGCAATCCCTGGCAATCTTGTTTGGATTCTGGATTTATTGTCTTGACTCGAATTTCCTAACCGCCATCTTGTTTGTTCAGTCTTAGACCCGTTGCTGTCTGATCTTCTTTCCCCTTTCCACTCTCTTTTCCCAGCCTTTTCCCCATTCAGAGAGCGCAAGTTAGAGTGAACCAGTTGAAGTCAGTAAGTATTGTGTGGAAGAGCGTGAACTCTGCAATCATGCAGACCTGGATTTGAATCCTAGTTTGGCCACTTCCTTGCCCTTGGGCACTAGATACATTACTTATCCCCATCTGAGCTCCAGTTCTTTCCTAGGTAGTCACAAAAATCTTAGCTCTGTCATAGTGTCATAGATGCATTTTACATGTAGTGAGCAACTCATGACTGTGACTTTCCATCAGGGGACTGGATCAGTAATTGGTAGTATGTCATAACAGGCCTGAATCTATGAACCAACAGTGAAAAGATAACTGTGATGTTATTAAGTCTAGATTGTATAATAGTCATTTATTGTTTGGATAGAAAATGCTACCATTTCCTAAATATCCCATTTAGGAAAAGGATTAGTCTCTGTTTCTACAAAGCCAGCCTCAGATGATGACCTCCAAAGTCAGACTGAACAGCACGGTGACTGTAAGTGTGGCAATGGATGTGTGTGGGCAGGCCTACCGGGTGTTCATCCAGCAATCAAAGAACACAGTGGAAGCAGACACTGATGTTGAGTATCAGGAAGGGTATGGCCATGCTTGGCCTTTCCTCCTCTGTTTAGTTCTTTAAAATTGTATCTCATTTCTTGTAATTTCCTTATACATTGTAGTAGGCCAGTGAATCTCAGTTGAACATTCTGGTCTGTAAGATTACTTCTACAAGGTAAGTGGAATTGTGGTACACCGAAATCTGCATTACTTTAGAAGACACTCAGAAAGAAAAGATTTCCAGCTTCTAAACCTGAGTCCTCTGTTACCTCCTAGCAGATCCCTGAATTATGACAGAGCTCCATTAGAGTTATAGGGCTCTAGGGTCATGCTGAGCTAATCCAACCCAATTATTAGCAGCTGACCTCACATCCCTTGCTTATACAGTGGTGTAGAGATTGTTTGGGATTTCCTCCTCCTCCTCCTCCTCTTCCTCCTCCTTCTTCTTCTTCTTTGCCTTGTATTCCCTTGTAATCCTTTAGAATGGGGATTTAGATTATAAACTATAGCTGATTAGAAAGAACCCTATTCAGTCAAGCATTTAATATTGAGTTATTACTCAAGCCTGACACTTAGAAATAGACATTGATCCTGCCCCTAAATGGGGCCGTGGAAAGAACAGTGGCATTTTCTGCTCAGAGAAAAGCAGGCAACATTTTCCAATCCTCTGTGCTGCAGTGGCACAGAGGTGGCATCCTCATTAAGCTTCAGGCTACACTCCTAGAGAGCTTACCACCCGGTCCTAAGAAATGAAAGGTGACGTCTCAAAACATACTTCTCATGATAATCTCTTTCAAAATTAACACAGATAAAGGTCTCCAAAAGCTATCAAGGCAACTTATGACAGAGATGAATGTAGGCAATACCCTGTTAAGTATATCCATTAATCATTATTTTTAAAAATTTTCTATAAGCAAAATTTTTTCTTTTCTTTTTTAGTTATAGTATGCCTTTGAACAAAGCCATTTGGTTAACTATTCAAGTGAAAGTAGATGCCATTAACCTATTCTCTCCCATGGATTATACCTAAAGTGCTTAAGGGATTCAACACATGTTGGAACACAAATCAGAAGACCTGCTATCACTGCACTGATTGCATGATCCTTGGTTTCTCACCAGAATCACTAAAAGGCATTAGTAGGCAACCACCTGCATATGGTTCTTTGTAGGAGATGGCCACATAAGAAGCAGACAAGTGTTCGCTTTCTGGGAATACGTGTTTTTTTATCACTATTGAAAATCTAGCAGAAGGTGAGGCTTACACTCCACTGGAAAGGTAGACTGGTGTAAGATTAGTATTGCCAGATCATGATATGTGGGAATATTCTATTTCTAATGTCCCCTATTTGTGCTTCTGTCAAGCTATGTAGTTGAGCCATATTTTGGTTTAGCGTACCAGGAAGCAAAAATGTATTGATGTGTGTGTGTGTGTGTGTGCATGCATGCATGTGTGTGCGTATGTATCTTTCCATCTGTGTGCATGCAGGTGTGTGGGGACCCATGTGAACATGTGCATATATACTGACCATGACGTATTTACCTTGTCTCAGCTTTGGAAAAGTAATTGCTATTTTCCCAACTAAGTTCTAGAGACTTTAGACTACACATTGTATGACCAGGAATCTGCAAAGAAGGTCCTGAATCTGAGGGATGGTTTCCATTATGATGGGTCAGAATTGTTCTAGAACTGTCACATTCTTTCTTTTTTTGGCAGACATATTCTTTTACTGCTCCCCTTAAACCCTGGGATACAAATGCTGTGGGTTTGGCTCCTGAAAACACAGGAATCACATCTAAAGTTCCTGGCTGACTCAGAACTTTGCCTCCATATGCAGATCCATGTTGGTTCCTTGGGATGACTATCAGGTCTGCCTGCCATATCTTATTCCAGAGAATGCTGTACTCTTGACCATCTGCTCACTCCATTCCCTAAGTTAATAGAAGGACAATAAAATACCATTAATGTTTCCTTCTTTGTTGACTGTCTTGCTTCTCTGAAACTTCTTTTCTATATATAGTCCCCTGGTTATGCTCCTTATGGCTACAGTTAGTTATCTTGTTTTTGTGAAGTGTCTTTTTCTGGGTCTTACTGAGTTGCATGTCCCATTATTTAATGTCTGATTTCTTGGAGTCCTCTCTTAGGCTGTAGGTGCAACCTGAGTGATAGTGTATCTAAAGCCATTCTGAGCTTTCTTAGGCCCCAGCTTCATCATTTATATACCATCATGTACCTTGGCCATGAGGAGGACCAAGCAATACAAGGATAGTATAGCACTGCCATAGGCAACTGGAAGAACATATTCTAGTTGGAATAATTCTATTCCTCTAAAATATTAAATATTAAATATTAAAATGACTTCAGGACCCTTGTTTCTAAAACATGCATGTGGGCTCTGGTTCAAAATGGAAACAGGAGGCTGCTGCCATGAATACACCTCTTCCCATGAATACACCAAATCTATGGCCATACACCAAATAATTTTCTCTGAAAGAAATCCAGAAACAGCTAAGTGACTCCTACACATCAGCTAAGTGAGGGGGGAAAACCAACCAAACAAAAAACCCCAACACATTGAAATGAATAGAAAAGCTGAAATGCAACTCTCACCATAAACCCCACACCTGACATAGTGACATTATAGCTTGAAGCAAACTCACAATTCCCAGCTTCTCCCTAAAGACTGAAAGATTTGGACCCAGCATCTAGGACCTGTTTAGACATTAGTTTTAAGACGTTCACCCTAGGGATAGGCCCCTAATGCATCTACATGTGAAAGGCTTGCATCCAAGAAATCCACCAGACTATAGCAAACAAAGAACTAGCTCTTAATAGGTTTGCAAGTTCTTGCCATGGCTGTCTTTTCAGGATACAGTGTAGATGGAGCAGAAAGAAATGTCCATCTGGTAGTCTTTCCTTGAATGAGGCCTATCTGTATACCCCAAATCCTGTGACCTGAAGGTCAGGTTCCTATTTTCAGTGCATATTTAGGGGCCAATTATGAAGGAAGCCAGTGAGAGACATCTCCATGTTCTCCCTTTTCCCTGCTCCAGGTAGCTGGTATCTCTCTGCAAGGAGCTTGTGCACACATTTGGTGCCCTGACTTTTGAGGCTGTCATCCAAGGGACACAGCCCTTGATTACATGGTTTCTGTGACCAGTGGGACTTCTGTTCATGGGTTCCACAGGACTGTAGCAAACAAAGAACGAGTTCTTAACTGGATAATGCTACCCCAATCAGGGCTTAATGCAGAGGGAGCAGACAAAACACTAATCTCCCAGACTGACAGAGGTATAATTGCATATTTTAAATTCTATTGCCTGAGGGTCTGTTTTCTAACAAGCCTACATCCAAGTGCTGACTGAGAGTCTTCCCTTTGGGACACTGCCCTGTTTTGGCATACCCTCAGCTACTGGAAACCACAAAGAAGGCAACCTGAACAATCACAAATGTGTAGAGACAAGTAAGAGCTAGGACTGGGCTGAACAATAAGGTTCATCTCAGGAGATGAGTTAAGACTAGGAGAGGTGAGTGTTTTATTTAATGTCCAAAGACTAACACAGAGAGTCAAGGAAAAGGAAGAAAAAGAGGGATATGTTCCAAACAAACAAAAAAAACAAACAAGATAAAACACCAGAAATAGATCTTAATAAAACGGAGATAGGTGATTTACCTGATTAAAAAGTTCAAAATAATGGCTATAAAAATGCTTGCTGATGTCAGGAAAACAATGCTTGAACAAAGTGAGAATTTCAATAAAGAGAGAAAATATAAGAAAGAATCAAACAGAAACCACAAAGCTGAAGATATAACAACTGAAATGAAAAATCCAATGGAGCAGATCTACAGCAGACTACATCATATGGAAAAAAGGATTTATGAACTGGAATACAGGGCCATGGAATTTCTCCAATCAGAGGGGAGAAAAGAAAGAAAGAAAGAAAGAAAGAAAGAAAGAAAGAAAGAAAGAAA
>ML093315.1:0-47083 GCA_003697995.1 Taxidea taxus jeffersonii | reverse complement strand
AAAGAAAGAAAGAAAGAAAGAAAGAAAGAAAGAAAGAAAGAAAGAAAGAGGGATGACAAAGAGTGAAGACAGCCTGAGGAACTAATGGGGCACTAGCATGTCAGTCAATATTTGCATTATAGGGGTCCAGAAGGAGAAGAGAGAGAGAAAGGGACAGAAAAAGAATGAGATCTTGTCCTTTGCAACAACATGGATGGACCTAGAAAGTATAATACTAAATGAATTAAGTCACTCAGAGAAAGACAAATATATACCATATGAATTCCCTCATATGTGGAATTTTAAGAAACAAGACAAACAAAGAAAAAAAGAAAGAAACAAAGAGAAGCTTAAATATAGAGAACAAACTGGTGGTTGCCAGAAGGAAGGTGAGTGAGGAGGGGAGGGTTGAAATAGATAAAGTACATTAAGAGTACACTTATATTGATGAACACTGAGCAATAGAATTGTTGAATCATTATATTGTACACCTGAAACTCGTATAACATTGTTAATCTTGCTTCAAAAAATAATGATTTAAAAAAGATGAATCCAGAGACCCAAACTGAGACACAATATAATTACATCGTCAAAAGTTTAAGACCAGGAGAGAATCTTAAAGGAACAAAAGAGGGATGCCTGGGTGGCTCAGTGGGTTAAACTGCTGCCTTCGGCTCAGGTCATGATCCCAGCATCCTGGGATTGAGTCCCACATCGGGCTCCTTGCTCGGCAGGGAGCCTGCTTCTCCCTCTGCCTCTGCCTGCCTCTCTGTCTGCCTGTGCTCGCCCCTGCTCTCTCTGACAAATAAATAAATAAAATCTTAAAAAAAAAAAAGGCAGCAAAAGAAAAACAACTTGTTAAGTACAAAGGAACTGTATATAACAGACCCACTTCAGATGCAAGGATACACACAGAAATTGTAGGTATCAAACAGATATTCCATACAAACAGAACTCAAAAGAAAACAGGGGTCACTATACTTTATCAGATATAATAAACTTTAAAAGAAAGACTGTAATAAGAGAGAAGACCAGGTCATCACAATGATAAAACAGTCATAACATTTGTAAATATTTAAGCACCCAACACAGGACCACCTAAACATAGGAAGTAAATATAAGCAGACCTGAAGGGAGAAACAGACAGCAATGCAGTAACAGTAGGGGACTTCTACACACTAGTTTCGATAATAGATCATCCAGACAGAAGATAAATAAGGAGACATTGGACTTAAAATGGATTTAACAGACCTTTACAGAACATACTATCCAACTGCAGCAGAATACGCATTCTTCTGAAGTACATGTAAACATTCTCCAGAACAGGGCCTATGTTAGGCCATGAAACAACTCTTAATAAATATAAGAAAACTGAAATCATATCAGGTATATTTCTGACTACCCAGGTATAAAGGTAGAAATAAATTATAAGAAAAAAATGGAAAAATTAACAGTTACATAGAGAATTAACAGCATGCTTCTGAACAAGTGAGAATCAAAAGAGAAATTAAAAATAATAAGACAAATGCAGACAAATGAAGATGAAAATCCAACATACTGAAACTTATGGCATGCAGCAAGAGCAGTGCTAAGAGGAAAGTTCATAGTGATAAGGACCTACATTAAGTAAAAGAAAGCTCAAATAAACAACTTTATACCTCAAAGAACTAGAAAAAAGAGGAACACAGAGCCTTAAGTTAGTAGAGGGAAGGAAATTACAAAGATCACAGTGGAAATAAATCAAATAAAGACTAAAATAATAACAGAAAAGATCAATGAAACTAAGAGCTGATTTTTTGAAAACTAAACAAAATATACAAACTTTAAGTAGACTTGCCAAGAAAAAGAGAGAGGACTCAAATAAACATAATTAGAAATGATGGAGAAGACATTATAACAAATACTCCACATATATAAAAGATCATATGAAATTACTATGAATAACTACATGTCAAAAGTTGGAACCTAGAAGAAATGGATAATGTCTAGAAACACACAACCTGCAAAGACCAAATCATAAAGAAAAAGAAAATCTGAACAGACCAGTTACTGGTAAGGAGATTGAATCAGTAATCAAGAGTCTCCTGACAAAGGAAAGTTCGGGACCAGATATTAAACATTTAAGGAATTTATACTAACTTTTCTTAAGCTCTTCCAAAAAACAGAAAAGGAAGGAACACTTCCCAACTCATTTTACAAGGCCAGCATTACTCTGATTCCAGAACCAGACAAGAAAACTACAAATAAAAAATATTGCAGGTCAGTATCTTCACGAACATGGATGAAAAAATTCTCAATAAAATATTAGAAACTGAATTCAGTGATACATTAAAAAGATTGTATACAAGCAAGTGGGGTTTATTTGAGGGATACAAGGTTGGTACAACATCCATCGCCAGAATGAAGAATAAAATCCCATGATCATTTTAATATGTGCAGAAAAATCATTTAACAAAATTCAACATCCTTTCATGATTAAAACTCTCAAAAAACTCACTATAGAGGGAAGATACCTCAACATAATAAAGGTCATATAAGACAAGTCCACAACTAATATATTCATTATTGAAAAGCTGAAAGCTTTTTTACCCCTCAAATCAGCAATACTCTCACCACTTATATTCAGAATAGAACTGAAAGTCCTAGTCAGAGCAATTAACCAAGAAAAACAAAAAAAGGAATCCAAGTTGAGTTAGAAGAATTAAAACCATTTCTATTTGCAGGTGATAAAGTATTATATATAGAAAACCCTAAAGTTTCTACCCAAAAAACTGTTAGAACTAATAAACAAATTTAATTAAGTTGCAGGATACAAAATCAACATAAAAATTAGTTTATTTTTATACACTAAAAATGAACTGTCAGAGGAGAAATTAAGAAAACAGTCCAATAATAAAATAACTGGCTCAGTCAGTTAAGCGTCTGACTCTTGATTTCAGCTCAGGTCATGATTTCAGGGTCGTGAGAGTGAATCCTGTGTCAGGCTCTGTGCTGGGCATAGGGCCTGCTTGGGATTCTCTCTCCCTCTCCCCATGCCCCTCTCCCGCAGCTTCCACTCTCTTTCTCAGTCTCTCTCTCCTAAAAAAAAAAAAATGCAATAACTGGGAATAAATTTAATCAAGGATGTGAAAGATCTGTACACTGGGAATCATAAGCTATTGATGGTAGACTGAAGAAAACACAAATAAAAGGAAAGATATTTTGTACTCGTGGTCTGAAAGAATTAATATTGTTAAAATGTTCATATTGCCCTAAGTGATGTACAGTTTCCAAGCAACCCTATCAACATTCCAAAGGCAATTTTTCACAGATATAGAAAAGAACAATTTGAATGTTTTCTGCATACACTTTGTTTTAAAAGATTTTATTTATTTATTTGACAGAGAAAGAGATCCCAAGTAGGCAGAGAGGCAGGCAGAGAGAGAGGAGGAAGCAGGCTCCATCCCAGGACCCCGAGATCATGACCTGAGCGGAAGGCAGAGGCTTAACCCACTGAGCTACCCAGGCACCCCTGAGTGTTTTCTGGATCATAAAAGACTTCAAACAGCCAAAGTATTCTTGAAGAAGAAGAAAGCTGGAGGTTATCATACTTCTTTGTTTCAAATTATATTACAAAGCTATAGAAATCAAAACAGTATTTTGTATTAGCATAAACAAAGACACATAGATCAATGGAACAGAATCAAGATCCTAGAAGTAAACCCACACATATATATAGTTGATTAGCTTATGACAAAAGAGCCAAGAATATACAATGGGGAAAGGACAGTCTCTTTAATAAATGGTATTGGAGTCACATCTTACACCACACACAAAAGTCAACTCCAAATGGACATGATACTTATACATAAGACCTGAAAACATAAAAATTCTAGAAGAAAACACAGAAGAGAGAAATATGTATATAAAAAATGGGAATATTATTCAGCCACAAACGGAAGGAAATCCTGTCATTTGTGATAGCATGAGTGGACCCTGAGGGCATTTTGCTAAGTGAAGTAAGTCAGAAAAAACAGGTATGTATGATCTCACTAATATGTGGAATCTAAAATAAAACCAACTCAAACAGAGAACAGATTGGTGGTTGCCTGAGGTGTGCGGTGGGGGTGGGGGAGAGTGTAATGACAGTTAAAAACTACAAACTTTTAATTTTAAGATAAGTAAGTTCTAGGGATGGAAGATATAGCATGGTGACTATAGTTAGCAATACTGTATTGTATAATTGAAAGTTTCTAAGAGAGTAGATCTTAAAAATTCTCATCACAAGGGGTGCCTGGGTGGCTCAGTGGGTTAAGCCTCTGCCTTCAGCTTGGGTCATGATCCCAGGGTCCTGGGATCGAGCCCCACATTGGGCTCCCTGTTCAGCGGGGAGCCTACTTCCCTGCCCCCCCCGCCTGCCTCTCTGCCTACTAGTGATCTGTCTTTCTCTGTCAAATAAATACATAAAATCTTAAAAAAAAAAGTTCTCATCACAAGAAAAAAAAAATTGTAACTACTGAGGTGGATGTTAAGTAATTGAGGTTATCTTTTTGCAACATATGTGTGTGTCATTATGCTGTGTAACACAATGTTACATGTCAGTTATACCTCCATAAAAGGCCAGCTGGAACAAATTGTAGTAAACAAACAAACAATTCTGTATACTCGTTGGTGCTCTTGGTGACGTGTTCTTTTGGTTGCCCTCTGGCTGAACTCTTTTCAGATCTGGGCCTGTCCATCTAGGCAGAAGTCTGGAAATACGACAGGGAAATGGTACAAATGGTACTGTCTTCAGGAACCAGTATTGGGAAAACCAGCAGTCACGTGCCAAAAAAAAAAAAAAAAAAAAGGATCTGGACCCCTGTCTTACACCATGTTTAAGTTATGTCAGGGAGGCCTGATCTTGCTTCTCTGTCTGCAGGCCCAATTCTCTGTAATAACTGCCTGTTATCAGATTCACCCTCCCTGCATGGCCAGTCTAGTTTGTGGGTTCATGCCTCTGAACCCCAGGTATCACAAAGGTAGAGCAGAGCTCCCAAGTGGATTATTTATTGACACAAAACTAAGGACCAGGTGCCCAAAGATTGCAATTAGTGGCCTGATACTTCATGAGATGTTTGGATGGCAAGTATCCCTGAGCATTTTATAGTTTTGTTGGCAGGCTGGAGCTTATGTCTAGTAAGCTAGACATATGATAGAATGCTATGAGGTATGTTATGGGGACTAAGGATAACTTACTCGGTACAATAAAGCAGCAGAAATTGTGCTGTTCTGGCATGTCATGTTGTTCAAATTCACCACATTATACATTCCTTTGCTCTGAGGCATTGATGTTCTCCATTAAAATGCAAATATATTATCTGAGAAGGATTATAGTATATGGACGAAATCATGCCAGACCAAGAATCAGCAGTTTGGCTTCAGCCCTTCCTAGCTAAGTGACCTTTACATGGAAGCCCAGAATACTAGCAATGAAAGGAATCTTAGAGGCTTGTAACCAGTGTATGAAATTTTCCTAAAACCTTGAATATTTCCAATAACTAGAATCACAAAGAGAGCAACGTTATTCATCTAAATGTTCTTCTTTTATTGATTCCTGGTCAGCTTTCTCATATCTTTTATATGATTACTGCCCCTTCTCTTTGCTGAGACACCCTCAATCCCTTCAATATTTCCTCTCATGCCCTGCTGTCTGTTTCTGACATACATATTTTTTTCTGTTAAATAGAAGCAATGAGGATGTTCATAGTGCTCATCACAGGTGCCCTGAGAAGCATGGAGAGGGCAGGCACATCGCTACTCTTGATGTACCAGTGTCCCGATTGCATGAGATTTTGGGGAGCCACATCATAATTTTATTTGTTTTGAGTTAAAATCAACTAAAGCCTCTAAATCTTTTCCTGATAAGATGATGTCATCCTCCTCCTTTCCTGCAGGGGAGCTGATTGTGACAAATCCTCCTAGGACAGGATTTTAAATTTATCTCAAATACCTTTATCTTACTCTCTGTTGAACAAGCAACAGATTTCTTGGAAACAGTTTTTTTTCTTTTTTAATCTCCAAAACGAACATGATGATACCTCTTCTGTCCACCACGCATTCCCGGTGTGCAAGTAAAGCTGCGATCTATGTGAAGGATGCAGGGTGCCTGTTTGAGTGCAGGCTCCCAGCCGTCGGTGGCAGCTTCCTGAAGTGCTGTACTGACACAATTTCTGAGGACTGTCTGGAATAGCTGGAAAGACGACTGTGATCTGTGATGTCTGCCAGGTGTCTGTGTGTGTGCGCGCACGTCGTGTATGCGCCATGTCTTTCTTGACACGGCTTTGCCATACGTATATTATACTCACGCAGGAAATATCATTATTAATTCATTAACATTGGAACACATATTAATCATCCACCTTGCATTATTTTTTTTAAAGGTTTTATTTATTTATTTGACAGACAGAGATCACAAGTAGGCAGAGAGGCAGGCAGAGAGAGAGGAAGGGAAGCAGGCTCCTTGCTAAGCAGAGAGCCCTATGCGGGGCTCGATCCCAGGACTCTGGGATCATGACCCGAGCGGAAGGCAGAGGCTTTAACCCACTGAGCCACTCAGGCACCCTCCACCTTGCATTATAAAGCGAGCACATTTTGATGAGAAAGGATCATAACACATTACACGGAAGGGTTTTCCAGGTGGACACCCGAGGGCATTGCATGGTATGGAAGAGGATGAGAGCTGACACAGAAAGGAAAATGAATGCTATGATTCTATTCATTTACCTCTCCAATCTGATTCCAGAAACAGTCCTCAACTAGAAACATGGGTCAGCATAGTTCTACAGATTGTCCTTGCAAGGGCTTTAGACCAGGAGTTGCAATCTCTAATGTCTACGCGGGACATATTGGTAACATCAATGAGGAGTTTTGGACCAGGGAGTGCGGGGGAGAGAAATGAAGCGAGCTGTGTACACCCTGTCTGAAGGGAGCAAGCAGGCCCCCATTTCTGTTGCTTACTGTCAGATGTGAATATGGGTCCACTGTTGCCAGAATACTCTACTTTCAGAGAAGCTGAAAGTCTGGCATTTTATGTAAAATATTCCATTTAAAAATGTTGACTCAATTAAAAAAATAACTGTAGATTCCACAAAACACATCTGTGGGTCAGATTCAGTGCCCAGCTGCCAATTTGGGACCTCCGTTTTAGAGGCTACTAGAAAAGGAAAAATTAACTCTTATTAACAAATGCTTACACATATGCAATGGAATCCCATTAATTACTGCCAACAGACAGTCACTGGCCACCCAGAGCCCCAGGTTAGCAAACATGGATTTGACCTACAGGAATTTTGGGTTGAATAGAGGGTGATAATTTCAAGATACAAATGATTGTAATTAAGATAAAAATAGTGGATGCCACAGAAAATGTACAATAAACGTGCTATGAAGAATTTTTGTTTTGTTTTGTTTTGGTAGGGGAGTTTTTTGAAGTGTTGTTGGAAGGGGGTTCATGGTGGATGGGGATAGCACTGGAGATAGGCCTCATGGAATGGAAGGATTTCTAGGGAGGAATACAATGGACAGACGCCAGGTAAGAAATGGGGGTGTAATTTGTTGAAGGGTGAGTAGTCTAATGGCTTGGGACTTACAGAGCAGGTAACAGAACAGTAAATGGAAATATAGGATATAAAATGTCAAGTTATGAAGGTCTCTGAAGGCACATCAGAGAAGTGTGTACTTAATTCAACAGGCAATGTGGAGGCACTAAGCTTCTCAGCAAGGTAAACATGATTGGAGCTGGACGTCAGGCCAAAATGTACAGCACATTCAAAAGGCAGAATGGAAAAAGACTGAATTGAAATCTATTTTGGCATTGGAAAGGGTAAGAATGGCCTGAACTAGAAGGGTTGATGTGTGATAAAAAGAGGGAAATATGTGAGTAAAATTGGGAGGTAGGGTAGATGTGATTTCTCAACAGATTGGATGCAAGGATCAAAAGTTAAGTTAAAAATGATTATCCTGTTTTGACATGGGGAGAGTGGAGCATAGAGGAACTGGAAGGTGGGAAGAAGAAGGCCAGTGAAGAGTCCAGTTGGGTTGTCTTGAGTTTAAGATGCTTTCAGTTGATGAAGGTATGGAAGCAAAGTACACAGGTAGTTGTGATTGTGGTGTGGGGCACAGACATTGGATCAGAGACAGACAGAGAGGGAGTGGAAGGGGAGGGAGGCAAGGAGAGATCCAGAGGCTTGGACAGCAGCTACAGGAGATAAAACTTGGCCATGGAAGCCACAGAGATATGAAGATGTCCTTCCTGACTAGGATTGAGGAAAGAAGAGGAGGGGTGGGGAAGAGGAGAATAGCCTAGTGCTAGATAGACTTTGAAGGGTGCTCATGCTCAATGGATGGGAGCAGAAGCAAAAGGATGGAAAGAATGATCCATGTGGGGTGGAGGAAGGAAGCCAGAAGAATGCCAGAACTCAGATGCCAATGGAAATCCGTGGGGTGACAGTGGTTGCCTGCTGCTAACACTGTGTAGAGGCCTGAAAAGTGAACGTTGCAACCTGACCTTTAATCATCATTCTACTAAATTGTTCTCAGTCACCCTAGGCTGCCCATGATCTCTTTGTCCTGAAACCCAATGGTCGTATTTTAGTCTTTATCTATCATTAACACTCAGCACTATCAATAGATTTTCCTTCTTGAAACATTCTTTTCATTTGCTTTTATGAGACAGTACTCACTTGGTTTCCTTCTTCTCCTGTTCTTCCTACTCAGTCCTCTTTCTGACTTCCTCTTCTTCAAACCATTACTAAATATTATTGTTAATTAGGTTTTTGTTTCTGTTCTCTTCTACTCTTAGTTTCCTGTTCCTGTCCTCCAATGACTTCCACTGCCATTTATAAGTTAATGAATCCCAGATCCTTTCTCCAAGTCAGAGCTCTTGTCTGATCTGCACACACACATGGTCAATTGCTGGACATCTCCAGTGATTGTTCCACAAGTATATGAAACTCAGCAACAGGAAAACTCAACTTACTGTCTCCTTGCCCTCCCTACTCACCCTCTTCAGGCTCCTACAAAGCCACCACCTGCTTTCTTCTCATTTAGTGGCGGCTGTTATTTGCCCAGTTACCCAGGGTTGAACCTTGGGCATCATCCTCAACTTCTCCATCTGCTCACTCCTTGTTCAACCAATCGCTGATGCCTGCAGATGTTTCTTCATTGTCTGGGATGTCTGACCATTTCTCTCTATTTTCATAACTGTTCTGGTCCAGGTCACCATCTTTTCATGCTCTAATTTCTCTCCTGATGCCAAGTCTTGACTGTCTTCCATTTGTTCTCCACACATGACTTTATACCATTTGATCATTTCACCTTAGTGGGTTTTCCCATGACTCAGAAGATGAAGTCTAAGCTTCTTAATATAGCTTACAAGATCTTGGCATGATCTTGAACTGCTCATCTCTTTGGCTCATTTGTTTCCTTTTTCTCCCCTTCACTTCTCCCCTTTCTATACCCTGGTACTTCATGTTGACTTGAAAGTTAAAACTGTTCCTTTAACAACATACTTTTTCTTAACTCCTCACTTCTTTATGACCAGTTCCTTCTACCTAGAAAGTATGCCAATGTGACAAAACTATCCCATCTTGCTAGATGCTACTACTCCTTCTGATTTCAGCTGGGATAGCTTCTCTCTCTCCTTTTTAAAAGATTTTATTTATTTATTTGTCAGAGAGAGAGAGAGCCCAAGTAGGGGGAGTGGCAAACAGAGCAGACAGAGGGAGAAGCAGGCTCCCCGCCGAGCAAGGAGCCCGATGTGGGACTTGATCCCAGGACTCTGGGATCATAACCTGAACCGAAGGCAGATGCTTAACTGCCTGAGCTGCTCAGGCATCCCTGGGATAGCTTCTCTTTGGGGAAATTTTCCCGAGGCCAGGAAAGCATTCTGCTTTTCTCTATCATGTGGCCACTGAGTCATAATTGCTTACATAATTCTGCCTAACTCTCTTGAATTGTTATCTAGATACTAATTTTTCTTGAATCTAGTGTGTTATATATTGCCTCAAAGATAATAACCTCTTAGTTATTATTTATTAAATTGGTTATGAAAGAACTATTGTATTTTACAGATACAAAATGGCGACTTCAATAGCCAGTTTAATGGGGTGGCTTGGATATTTCCCCCTGGAGTATTTTTAAAAAGCTGTGGGTCTTAGGGAAATGAATCAATGACTGAAGCTTGACTTTGCCACTAATTAGGTGGGGTGAAATCCATTTCAAGAATCAAGACACAGAATCACAGATTATATTTTTAAAAATATTGTTTTATTGTTTTAAAGCATCATAGGAAACAATTATCAAAGTGAATAAGTAGGATTTATAATTAACTTATCAATTTGAACTGAGTAGATGCACTTGAAGTACAAAAACAAAAACAAAAAACTTCCACTTAATTATTTTCTGAGTGTTGTTTGTTAGATTCAGTTAGTTTGTCAGCAAACACTATTTTCTTATAGACTGTGCAAAGATAAACCTTAGTATAATGTTTGATTGAAAATTAATGAATAAGAATCATAGACTGTTAAAAGTTCAAAAGGAATTTAAAGATCACCTAATTTAAATACCTGACGTTGTAGTTGAGAAATGGACTTCTGCCTATCTAACAAAATGCCTTTCTTACATCTACTTAATCAGCAGATATTTACTGATTCCTTACTATATGAGGTATTGTGGTGGGGGGAGCTGGAGGAGTGACATTAATCACTTGTGTTATCTCGTTTTAATGGTTCCTGTGTCAACTAGTTTATTGTCCACACTGAAAGAATGATACCTTTACATAAGCAGACAACTAAGTCTACCAGTTGGGGTAAGTACAAATGAATATTAGAGATAAGAGCTAGTGGGAAGGAAGGAAGAGAGCAGTGACTTTGGGCTGGGCTGGTCAGGAAAGGGCTTGAAGATTATTAGGAGACCTCATTGTTGTAGGATGCCAGACCCAGAATCCACCCCTCCACTCCTTATCTGTCTTCCCTGAGCATCAAGTCAACAATCACATTCCCAGGAGGGACTGGAGTTAAGGCTGAGGCAGAAGTCAGATGGCAGGGACACAATGAGTCAGGAGAGGGTCTTAATGGACATGGTGGGGACGTGTATGGAATAAGGTTTCCTGGGGCTGAGTCATTCGTAGAAAGCCTCACCCTGTCCAGGTGTGTAGCAAGCAGTCAGTAAATGCAGAGGGAGTGAATTGTTTTGCTTATAATAAAACAGAAAAGGCAATTTTATTTTATTTTATTTATTTATTTATTAATTTTTTTCAGAAAAAGCAATTTTAATTGCCTTTCTCATTTCCCTTGTTAAAGGAAATTTTTAAGTTGACTATTTGGAACAGGTCAGCACTCTCTTTTTGCCTGTTGACTTTTTCTCTCCTCATCAGTTAGAGCTAGAAATATGTTCTCAAGGAAAGCAATTTGAAGAATATTCATCGATATATAAGGGTACCTTTTCTGGATTTCTCTGTTGGTTTTGCTTTCTGGGAGCCTGTCCTAAAGGTCTGAATGATTTGGAAGTAGTGTTCTCCCCACTTGCTTCTGACCGGGATGCAATGAAATGGTCCAAGATTGAGAGATGGGCTTGTGTTTTTCCCCTAGTCCTACACCTTGATCATAAAGGTTATGCCAGATATCTGAGAGTTTACTTGTAGGTCTGAAGATGGGGGTAATCCTGTAAGGAAATTGAAATTTGAGTTATTGACTTTTTCACAGGCATACCCAACAGATTTCTCATACTTAGCTATCAAATCTTAGTCCCGTGCCCTTATATCCACTGCTTGTTTTCTGACGTTCCCACCAGTTGTCTGTTACATTTTTAAGAATGGCCTTCTGCTGGTAAATGTTGTCTTGGAGGAATGCTAGCGCTCAGGATCCGACCTAAGTTTTTTAATGGCTCGCCAGCCAACTCGCCCCTTTCCGTCTTCTCGTTTTTTTAAATGGAATTGAGGATTGTTTTTGGCACATCCAGCAGCCTGGCAGGAAGGCAGGGTCTAAACATATTTATAGAAAAGGGTTGAATTCTGGATTGGCGGTGATTCTTATCTGTCAGCTCTTTGATGTTGCCACTGTTGGAATAATTTGTTTTCCAGGAGCTGACTCACCAAACTTCTATTTAGAAGTGGTAGTTAATCTTTAATTAGCAGTGATGCAAAAACAAAACTGAAAAAGAGGATAAGTAAGTTACTTTAGAATGTAATATTTATTCATCAATGTTCAGTTGTATGTTGAATTTCAGCTGTGCTTTAAACTTAGAATACGTCACAGCCAGAAGGAAAGAACCATGTCTCTTAAAATTGTTTTACCCTGCAAGGTGGTGGTATGAGTCAGTGGTGGAGTGGGGAGGCTGTGTTGGGGTTGTGGGGTTGGGGAATGGGTCCCTTCCAATGAGCATTTCACTGAGGGTCTGCAGCTGCTGTGAGAGACTCTCCTTCCTTTGGAGCAAATCGTGTGGCACGCCGACCTTTCAAAATTGTTCTTCTTGTCCTCCCCTTTGGGATCATCTGTGATCATTCTATCCGATTTTTATTTTCGAGAGACCCTTTTCCTAAAGCAATCAGACTTCTGCCCCTGATTTTTCAATTTTATTCTCTCTAATTTCTTTGATAATGTAAGGTAAAATCACATCATTGCCCTGTCCTTTTGTATTCTTGTTGACAAGATTCTATCATGACCTGTGTCTTCCTTTTAGAGATCATACTCACTGGGAATATTGAGGTAGAGAGACATTGGACTTTGAAATACTTTCTTTTCTAGTAGTACTGATGGGTTGTGGTGAAGTCTTGGTGTTGGGTCCCCATTCAACCAGAGACATTTGCTCATGAAGCCGCCCTGGCCATGGAACATCATTTCTCCTTCTCCAAAGACAATGAGCCCATATGGGGTTTGACCCTGCAACCCTGACATCATTAGCATTGTTTTTGAAACATCTAAGCTAACCCAGTCACAGCATTCGTGATTTTGTTATGCTGGTTCAACTGCCCCAGAGAGGAAATAATTTCCGCTCAATTGCTTGTGAATTGCTATTCCTCTGTCCAGCAAAAGGGATCCTGGTGTCTCTTGGGGTCATTGACCTGCCTTCTAGGTCAGCTGTAACATGACAACTTTTGGGTTGGTTTTGCACCTGGTCTAGAAGCACTTGACTGTTAGGATCTAGAAGTTTTTTGAGCAGTATCACTTCATCTGCATTTGGATCAATTGATATATTCACCATCACTATCGAATTCCTTTTATAGATTGAGTTTATGCCTTTGATTAACCAGAGAATGCTCTCTAGGTCCTAACATCAGAAGTGAGAATGTACCTTGTTATATTTGGTGGAATTTAAGTCTTTCTTAACCAGACAATTCACATGATTTTGTTGAAAAATTACATTTGATGCTACTGTTGGAAATTCGTAAAGCAGTTGAATGTTTGAATGCTTGTTTGAGAAAGCAAGCTGCGTATGTACCCCTCTTATCAACCACGGAAAGCTTTCTACGCAAGACACCCATGCTCCATTTCAGAATGAAAACCAGAGATGGGGCCGGGAGGAGGGAGTGATTGAAATACCAAGGACGTGGAGGGGTGGGGTGGGGGGGCTCTATCCTTTCAGGATTCTCTGTGTGATTTACAAACTGTTAAGAAGCAGAAATAGTTTCTGCTTCAATATCATGGTGGGAAGAGCTCGCATGATCCTTGAGAGGCTCGTGCTCTGTGATTCGGCTCAATTAAAACGCTCTGGTCCCCATAATATATGGCATTAGGAAAGAAACAGTTTAATGCGGAGGCTCGCTCACCTCTCAAGGACAGTGGGTGGCCCCCACTTGGCTGTGGTTGGAAGCCACTTCTCCAAGCCACTTTGACCATTCTGACCTTATACCTCCTGGTCCTCTTCATTTTGAGGAGGGTCTCAGGGCTCAGCGATACGCCATTCCCTGCCACATTACAGACGATCCTGACACTTTAGCCAAGCCTGGCTGATTTTTTCTGGCTGGCCACATTCTCTTTATCTCGCCTGCTGATCAGAGTGGCAGCAATGTTCCTGTTTTATCATATATTGTTCTGGGCTGTCATTTAGAAATACTCACAGGCTCACCCAGTGAATATTGATAAGATACCTTTGGAATGAGATAAAATGTGGTAAAGGAAGCCTATCTTTCCCATGTGATAAAGAACTTTAGAATATGTGATAAAATGTGATAAAAGCATGCTGCAAGGCCATTATTGAGAAGAGCCATCTGTGTGCCCTGCATTCAGGGCCCGGGGAGGGGGGGTAGTGGGGAAGCGGGGACAAGGGACGATGCTTATTGTTTGGATCTTCTCTTTCAAAGGTTTGGGGGCCTTTCATTTGTGTTTCTAAAGGAAAAACTCTTTGAAGGTCATGTTTGCATTAAAAGCTGTATTTATTATCTGTTTTTCCGTGTTATCTATATTACAATTGCATATCGAATTTGGGAGCCCGGTATCTCCTGAAGGTAGGTGTTTTCTAATTCTGCTTTTATCCTACCCTCTGGTGTAGTATTTGTCAGCACAGGTTCACATCTGCTGGGGCTGATAAGGTGGAAACCACTACCTGACTACATTATTACCGTTCTCTCGCTCTCCCTCTCCTGGCTAGTTTGAAATGATTATCGTCCCTGGACTCTAGTCATCGGCTAAAAGATAACGCAGTTGCCAACTACTGCACTTTCCTCCTCACTTTGAAGTTGTGGTGGCTCCAGGTATCACGGGGTGGTGGGACATCCTTGTTACAGGGGGCGCAAGAAAGGAAAGGGCCTGTGGGCACAGCTAGAGAGGTATGAAAATGAACAGGGCCAGTACTTTTTTTTTTCTTTTAAGATTTATTTATTGATTTTAGAGAGAGATGGAACATGAATGGGAGGGGGAGAGGGGGAGAGAATCTCAATCAGACTCTGCACTGAGCCTGAGCTCATGGGGGGCTCAATCTCACAACCCTGAGATCAGGACCTGAGCCAAAACCAAGAGTGGGTGGCTTATCCCACTCCTTGTTCAGATGTCAGAGAAGGCAATGGATCTCTCACTTGAATGTAGTGCTAACCTGGCCATTCTTCCCTAGGGCTTATGCTGTGGTTGGTCCAGGAATGGGGAGGCTTGGGACCAAGAGCAGCATCCTTGAAGTGACCTCATCAGTGAAATATTTTTTTTAAGTCTGTTTAATCTTTAATTTGAGAGAGAAGAATAATATTAATAAATAGCAGCCGATATTTATTGAAAGCCCACTGTTTGCCAAGCATTGGAGTTTACATTACTCTTTGAATTAACCAATGAAGGAGATCCTGCTAAATCACCATTTTATAGAGGATGAAGCAGAGGCTTGCTTAAAGAAATTAAGTGACCTGCCCAAGGCTGCAGAGATGTATGAGAGAGATGAGTGGAATGCCTGTAATCCTCAAGCTTTTCTCGGTGAGTTTCTCTTAGGGCACCTTTCTTCTGTCACTCCCATTCACAGCCTTCCATAGACATTAGAGGAATCTGGAAGAATGACTCACAGGGCTCCTCCCACTCCCAGCTTTACTGACATGTAATTGACGTATAACATTGTGTAGGCTTAAGGTATACATCAATACACTTTTTATTGTTAAATGATTACCACCATAGCATTATCTAACACCTTCACATCACATAATTGCCATTTATTTTGTGTGGTTGGAACCTTGAAGACCTACTCAATTTTCAAGTGCATTATCAACTGTAAACAATATAGTATTTTTGTTGTTGTTGAAATACCTTTAACACACAATGTTACATTAGTTTCAGGTGTCCAACAACAGTGATTGGACAACTTGCTGCTATGCTCAGCACTAGTGTGTCCACCATCTGTCATCATACGATGCTATCACAATACCGTTGGCTATATTCTCTATGCTGTGCCTTTCATCCCCATCAGTTGTTCATTCCATAACTGGAAGTCTGTACTTCCCACATCCCTTTACTCATTTTGCCCATCTCCTACTCTCTTCCATCAGTTTGTTCTCTGTGTTTATGGGTCTGTTTCTGCTTTGTTTGTTCATTTTTGTTTTTTAGATTCCACATAAAAGTGAAATCGTATGGTAGTTATCTTTCTTTGTCTGACTTACAGTATTATTATGAACTATAGTTGCTATGCTGTACATCAGATCCCCAGGACTCATTCATCTTATAAGTTTGTACTCTTTGACTGACTATCTCCCCACTCCCCTTACCATTTCTCCAACCCCTGGTAATCACCAGTTGACTCTTTCTTTGAGTTTAGCTTTTTTAGATTCTACTTATAAGTTTTATCATATAGTATTTATCTTTCTTTGTCTGACTTAATTCACTTAGCATAATGCCCTCAAGGTCCATCCATGTTGTTGCAAATGGCAGGGTTTCCTTTTTTTTTATTTTTTTACTTTTTTAAAAGACATTTATTTATTTATTTATTTATTTATTTATTTAAGAGACAGAGAGACAGTGAGAGAGAGCATGAGAGGGGAGAAGGTCAGAGGGAGAAGCAGACTCCTGGCGGAGCTGGGAGCCCAATGCGGGTCTTGATCCCAGGACTCCGGGATCATGACCTGAGCCGAAGGCAGTTGTTCAACCACCCGAGCCACACAGGTGTCCCAGTATTTCCTTCTTTAATCACCAAATAATATTCCATTGTATGGTGTGTGTCTGTGTATATATGTATATGTATACACACACACACATATAATATCTTCTTTATTTACTCATCTGTTGGTAGACACTTAGGTTGTTTCCATATCCTGGCTATTATGAATAATATGGCAATGAATATAGGGGTGCAGATACCTCTTTGAAATCCTGTTTTCATCCTCCTTGGATATATACCCAGAAGTGGGATTGCTGGAGTATATGTTAGTTCTATTTTTAATTCCTTGAAGAATATCTATACCACTTTCCATATGGCTGTACCAATTTGCATTCCCACCAATAGTGCACAAGGTTCCCTTTTCTCCACATCCTCACCAACACTTGTTATCGCCTGTCTCTTTTTGACAACCAGTCTAGCATGCAGGAGGTGATCATCATTGTGGGTTTGATTTGCCTTTTCCTGATGGCAGCTCCTCCGCCATTTTTAATTGGATTTTCTTTTTCATTTTTTTCTATTTTAGAAATTGAGCTGTATGAGTTCTTTATGCATATTGGATATTAACCTCTTATCAGATATATGATTTGTAAATATTTTCTCCCATTCTGTAGAATGCCTTTTCCTTTTGTTGGTTGTTTCTTTTGCTGTGCAGAAGACTCATAGGGTTTTGAGAATCTGGGGGAATTTGTAATGAGATCAATAAAGCATTTGAATCTATGGCTGTTATCATGCCGCTTTTTACTTGATACAGCAGTAGAATGACTACATCTGGTTCTCTTTGACCTGGGAGGTATCGACTGTTCATTATAAAATTTAAATTTGTTGTGAGCTAAAAACTGTTTCTAAGACAGACTTGCCTCTTTACTACGAATATGTCCCCCCTTTTCTTCCATTTTTCTTTCTCTTTAAGATTAAGTTTTAAATTTTAATTCCAGTATAGTTAACATACGGCTTTCCCCCATTTTTCTTAATGATCGCTGGCTAGGATTGATAATTAATATAGAACAGTTGTGGAGCACCGACTATGAGTCAGTCCACATTATCTATTTTAATTTCCGTTTTAAATAGACAAGGAACTTGAAGTCTAAAGAAGGGCAGTGACTTTCCCAAGCTCCCAAGTGAGAAATCTGATCCTCTGAATTAGTGCCTGACAGTGCCTCTCAGTGGCAGCTGGAACCTGTGAGGCTGAGGCAATGCTTTAGGATGGTGACAGAGCATGTGCCATATATGGGAGGAATGCTCAAAAGTCAGCACTTATTTTTGTTTTGAGAACTGTTTTCTTTAACATTTTTTCCCTTAAGAATACCCTTTGATACCCAGAAGAATATATAAAATTTCTACCATCTTGAATAAGGATTTTGAGATTAAAAAACAAAACAAAACAAAACCAAAAACCAGATTCCTGTTTTGTTTTGTTTTTTAAATTAACCTGGGGTTGCGATTTTCCAGAATTTCTAGTTTGTGGGAACAAGTACAGCCACAGTTTATTCTGGGAGTAAATGTACGTCTTGGCATATGGAGAGAAAATGCCACCAGAAGACTGGGTTGGTATAGAGTTACCACCTGGGACAGCCAATCAATGTTGTAGTTCCCAGATCAGCTGTCCATTTTCAGATGAGCTTGGCATGGGTTTAAGTCATTCATGGGAGGTTTCCAGAGGACTCATCGCTAGACTGGAGAGATTTTAGTTCCTGCTTTCCCATTCTGTCTTTGCCCTCCACTCAGAAACACCATAGCAGGAGGAAAAATGACACAGAGCAAGAAAGGAGTGTTTCCTTCCAAAATACACACACATTACCATCTTGGCCCCAACACACCAAGCCTATCTTACTCTGAGATCCAAGGGAGCTGGTGGGGTATAGAAAACCCACTGAGAGAAAAATATCTTCAAAGAAAACTCACTTCTCAGAAGAATGTTAAAGTTTGAAGAGTGAAGCAGAAAAAAAAAAAACCTCCTTGAATTTTTGTTTTCCTTTTTGATTCTATTTCCCTTTGTTAAAGGTTGGAGGGAATGCTATCTTCTTTTGCCTTTCTTCCTATGTATTATAAATATTTGTACATTTGCCTTTGATCCTTGGGGTTTCTAGATACAAGGTATTTTAGAAATGCAAAGTGTTTATTATTGATGTTTATCATTGTTTGCTTTTTAATTTTCAGAAGTCTTCATCTTGTTTATATATTTCTTTCTGTTAGCTCATTTCTGCTTTAATGGCAATTTTATTTTATAGTTTAAATTATTTCCTCTGATCTTTAATACTAAGATCAGAGGAAATACTTTACTTTAATGAAAAATGGAAATAATTACTGCTTCTGCTGAAGGAAATGTCTTTATTTCACTCAGAGCTGTCACTTTTACTTGCAAGATAAGATTATTTTAAATGGAATGAAATTCTAGAAAGCTGACTCTACTCAGAAATACTGACATGCAGTGATGAGAGGAAACTTGTATTTCTGATTGAAATCAAAACATTGAGCATATATTTTACTAGCCCTACAAATAATTAAAAAAAAAAACCACACACCACAAAACTGCCCATAAGTCTTATTCTCTTCTCTCCTTACGGGAACTTATTTATTTTAAACCGATAACATGTATAAAACACCAAAATGGTTCATAGAGAATCTTAACAGAATGCTGTCTTATGCACCCAGTAATTCAAAGAATAACAAATGTCATCAGGGATCTGAAGGATCTGTTATGATAACCTTGGTGGACAGAGGTTGTTAACTGAAATGGCAACCGTTTAAAGGTTTTGGTTAGTCTGTTCTTGTTCACATGATTTAGGAGTAGCTCCTGGCCTCGTAGATGGAAGAGAAGGACCTGTAAAATATAGTGTATTGAGTTTTCGATCATGGAGAAAATTCATTCAAAATGTTTGTAATGAAAATTAGAAAATGTGTTAAAGAGTGTGTTAATGGTCAAACAAGTGATTAAAACCCACTTTTAAGCAGTGTTACTCTGATCAACTTATAAAGGCAAGATGGAATGGGAAATATACCTTTGGGATTAAATACCTACCTTGAGACCTAAAACCAGCCACTTAAAAGATCCTATTAATGAGTATATTAATGACGTTTATTTTACAGAGAAATATAAAGGTTTGTTGGCTATTTTAGCATTGGATGGGGAGATACACTGATGATTTCCTAGATCTTTTGGATGTTTTATAGTTTAATTTGGCACATTTTATACCTTTAACTGTAACAGTCATTAAAGAGGATAGCCTTTAGTTATACACACTTGTTTCTTTTGGTCATCTCTCTTCCACACACCCTGCATCACTTCCCACTTTTGTTCCTGCTGGCTCAACCACTTGGGGTAAGTCCTCTCCTAATGGAAAAAGGAGCAGCAGCAAACTGGAAGACAGCACATCCAGCCTCGGTTCCTTGGTGCTCTCTCAGCCTTATCCTGATGCCATCTTTCCCTACTTCTCTCCCTGGTCTGCCCTAGACTCAGTAGACTTTGGAATGTAGGAGAGATTTTGTTCCCAGGAAGACATTTTGCCTCCTTGGAAGTACTATACAGCTAATTTCCTGTTAACATTCTCCTGCTTTTCACTTCCATTAAGATCAGATGATGACCAAGATAGTTTTTAAGAGTGTATCTGCAGTTACTATTATTTGTTAATCTATAGCAGTATTCCTTCACTGATGAACATAAACATTAAAGTGACTCCATTTTCCTTCAGAGAATACAAAGAGAAAAAGAGAAAGAAAACCACTTCTAGTTTGATATATACCCACAGATGTGAATATTATAAACTTACCTGCATTTTAGTCTAGTCGTCCAAGCTTTTGTAAGTCATTATTCTTTTCTCAGAGAGAGTGACTAGTGGAAAAATTGAATAACTAGTAAGAATGATAACATAAAATTATGTTATCATTTTCCAGTCTGGGATGGATTCCATGTCTCTTGCAACCAAAAAAAAAATATATATATATATATATATATATATCCTGGCTAATCTGTTCAGTTAGGATTTGGACAGGAAGCAAAAGGGTGAGGATAATCTAATCAAAGGCAACAGCATGATGACCAAGTGCCAACTCTAGAAAATGCAAGGATTGCTGGGGAAAGATTGATGGTGAAATTTAGTGAAATTTTAGGAGACCCGAAGGAGAATAGAAAATATAGATCTTCTGGTTGGGATTTAGTTATGGAAAGTTTTGAATTCTTGATCAAAAATTTCATTTGGGAGGCAATAGACAAAAGTGAAATGTTGTAAGTGAGAAGAAAATATATCTGAGCTTCATGGAGAATGTTGGATGGGTTTAATGAGGTAATGCTTGGGGGTGGGCAGTGTAATTACACATTTATAATGAGACATAGAAAGTTAATAAGGTAAATGTGACCACTCTACAGAACCAGGATGGACCCTCACCCAAAATTTGGTTTTGATGTCAAGACTGATGCTGATGCACACACACACACACACACACCAAAAAGCATAAGAAATTTCATACTCACATAATGAGGCTTTATAAGGGAGAGCAGGGCAGCTCTAAAGGACATATGAACATGGCCTGAAGTTTTTATGGTGATTAAGTGGTAGGACCATGGGAAGGATTTTTGGGTGTGTTTGAACTTCTCATTGGCACCAAAGGAGAAACACTGGGCTTTCTTATAACCTTTCCCAAATAAATAGATATATGAATAAAGGTGTTGTATTTGTTGTGAATAAATTTCGGGGGCACCCTTGTGGATATGCCTTAGAGTCAGGAGCTTATGTTTGAGTTTTCCCTCAAAGATGCAGCAGGGATAGCTAAAATGGCCAAAGGAGAGAAATAATAAGGAGAAGAGGAGCAAGAACAAAATTTTGGGAGACAGCCAAAAAATAGAAATCACCTAAGTGTGGACAGAGAAGATGGTGGAGAAAAAAGAAGCACTGTGGGAGCAAGGAGCAGAGAATGTTTCATGGAGGAAGGATATATATTCAAGTACTGCAGAGAAATCAAGGTGATAGAAATTGGAAGTTAGAGAATTCATGTCTCATTTATTATCTCTGAGATAAAAGGTGATTTGGGGATGGTAGGTGTAGACAGTTTTAGGAAGAGTAGAAGAATGAGTGATTGGTAGATGATGATGGTAGATAAATAAAGTAGTCAAATGAGATAATTTTTTAAACTTTTGAAAAGCTATGTAACAGGCAGATTTGACCATATTTTACAAAAAGTAAGAAAATTATTCTGGCAAGAAAAAGAAATTATAGAAAAGGGAAAGATAATAACAAATTTAGATAGACCTAACAACAAGCAGAAAGGATTGGTTAGGGTCATGAGAGATGGGGTTGGTTTTACAAAGAAGAAATACTTCTTTAAAAATAAGAAGCATTAAGGAAATGTGTATGTGTGTGCATGTGTGTTAAGGAGAGGCCCAAGTATTTCTACAGACATTAGGACCAGAGTAGGGTTTGAGGACAACAGAAGGGACGTGAATGGGAATTTTGGGAAAGGTGATAAGAAACAAATTAAAGATAAATAAGAACATTGCCAAACAAAGCAGAGTACCAAATAAAGGGCAATCATATGCATTTTCAATGCTTCACTCAGTAGATTCCTCTGATCTGAAAAGAAAAAAAAAACAGGGTTATGGCAGGGGTGTCTAGCTAAACTTAGGAATTCATAACATGAGAAGATAGAAGGACAAGTAAGCAGCTGAGTTGAGGATTCTGCAAAGAAATTCATTGAAATGACGGAAGAGGGAAGAGGAGAAGGAGGTAAGGGAGGATAGAAGGAGCAGATGGCCAGGAAGGAAAGGGAGAAATCTAGATACTAGTATTCATGAGTAAAAGTCAATTTAGTGTAACCTAAAGGAATGAGGTATACGGAAGGACAGGAAGATATAGGAATTTCATAATCAGAGACCTGAAAAAAATGGGAGGGGTTCAGCATATTGATGTGGTCCTAATCTGGATAGTGGAGTGTGAACAAATATTTCTAGGGTTAAGAATGTTGAAGAACTGAGGAACTGTCCCTGGCTGTGTTGGAGGAACAGAAGGGAGGATTGTGAGCCAGAAGGTCAAAGCTAGAAGTGCATCACAGGGAGCCAATAAAGATGGAGTGAGCCTGCAGAGGATTAAAGCTGAGCATGATTGGGATTTAAGCACTAAAGGAGTTCAATTCAAAGTAGGGTTTAAAGCTAGGGCATTGATGGTCATGGACCACAGAAGTGAGGTCAGCTGAGAAGTGTTGGCTTTATGGGATAGGTATAAAGAAGGGCTCAGGTGAATCTAGTTGGAGGAACATATACAGTTAATGAACACCAAAGGTCCAAATGGAAGAGACAGGGCTTGGCTTGGACTACCAAGTTCTAATTACTTGACGATGAAATAGTGGGAGTGAGGATGGGATGTTGGAGAGACACCAGGGGCAGACCAAGAAGCAGCGGACCTCTGGAAACTTGATTCCAAACTTCACTTCATCAACACTTTATCAACATTTACTATGTACTACTACTAGTAGTAGAGGTAGAAGCAGCAGTAATATGACATTTACAATGTTAGTTTTTGTAAGCCAGACATCATGCTGTATATTACCTTATTTAAGCCTCTTTACAATCCTAGGAAGAAGAACTATTATTATTCCATCTGATATAACAGGGACCTAAGATTTAGATAAGCTAAGCCACCTGCCTGAGACTACACAGCCAGGACCAAACTAGTTCTGCGTGGCTCTGAGCCCACACTCTTACTCATCAGTTGTTTTTGCTTTGCAAATGTTAAGTAGCAAGGGGAAAATTACAAATGACAATTTCTGTTGTAAAGAAAGTTCTATCTAAGTGGTTGAGGGTTGGCTCTCTGCACATTAATCACCCATTTCAGAACATTTAGGAATATTTTGAGCAATATTTGCTTCGATATAATTAGCCTTTTTAAAAATTTCATTCCTTAAGTAATGGCATTCTAAAACATCCTTTGGTCTGAAAATCCAATTCACCCTGTAGACTGACTATAAACGCAAATAAAAGCATTGATTTCCTCATTTCATCACCTCTGGAGAACAATTCATAAAGCACGGAAGTTCTAACTCGTCAATCAATAGTCACTACTCAAATCAGAGACTCAAAGAGTAGTCTCTTATTAAAAAGTGATCATCTGAAGATGATGTTAAATGAAAATAAAGGAGCCAATCTGGCCTATGATCTGTATTCAGCTTCAGGAAGTAGTCTGAAGGAAAGGGTCCTGTTGACTGTATTTAGAGCTTTTCCTGTTTCTGGTTCCTGCCCAAGAAGAAGTGGGGAAAATCCAATTTCTCAAAAGCCACTTAAGTGTTATTAAGCAATTCATGGAAACAAGGCTAAGCAGTGCTGTTGGCAGGGCTTTCCCCCTCTCTGATGTACTAACCAAAATTGGTATTCAGCTATCTGTCTCATTTTGGCCTATATTTGACTACAGAATAAATACAGATCCGTATGAAATGTTCACTGCATAGACCAAGACAACCAGACACATTAATTATTGGAAATGCTATTATCTGACCCATTCTGTAATCCTATTTCTGAGTTAGTTACGTAATTTTAACCCGACAGAGAAAAGGAAATGTTGACCTGAATTACATTTAAAATGAGCCTTTCACGAAATCAGGAAGAAAGATTTTTTTCCCTTATTAATGAATCATAATTGGAAGGCTGTATTAGGTACAAGTGTGAATATGTAGAAGAGGAAATAAGAAAGCCATTCATTATTTCAAGTAATTCAAATATTTAAAGTCATAATTTGCAACCCCACCTTGGGGTTTCAAATGGATTCTTATTCATGTTTGTCTATTACTGAGTTCTTAAATTCCAGATGTTCTCCAGTACTGGCAGGAATTTTTGAAATCTAGTCCTTTATCTAGATGAGAATCTAAAGCTCAAGAAGATGTGATTTGCTCAGTATCTTACAGTGGTGGTTCTACGACTTGAGCTTGTACTCTCCTTCTCAGTCCACATGTATTCCGTTCTACTGTCTTCTTCCTCCAGGAATGATCCTGAAATGAATGATCCTGTGGAAATTGTATTGCTCGTTCTCATCAAAGAGATATTTGTAGATAGGTGATTAAGAGGCCAGTGAGATTGCAGTCTATAGTTTTTTTTCCCTCTTCCTTAGTTCATGGAAATTTCCTTTAAGATAAAGAATAAAATGTGATAAGTGTTCTGTTTTCTGTATTTTGAAAAAGCAGAGAGAACAGGAATGCACATTCATAGCCAGACTGTGTAACATTTTTTTTTTTTTAAGATTTTATTTATTTGTTGGAGAGAGAAAGAGCACAAGCAGAGGAAGCAGCGGGCAGAGGGAGAAGTTGGCTCCCCGCTGAGCAAAGAGCCCAATGTGGGACTCCAGGATCATAAGCTGAGCTGAAGGCAGACACTTAGACTGAGCCACCCAGGCGTCCCCAGACCGTGTAACATTTTTAAGAAGATATATTTATTTATTATATAGAGAGAAAGAGCATGAGTGGGGAGAGGGGGAGAGAAAGAATCCTCAAGCAGGCTCCCTGAGTGTGGAGCCCAAAGTGGGGTTCTTTTTTTTTTTTTAATTTTATTTATTTGACAGAGAGAGATCACAAGTAGACAGAGAGGCAGGCAGAGAGAGAGAGGAGGAAGTAGGCTCCCCGCTGAGCAGAGAAACCGACGTGGGGCTCGATCCCAGGATCCCGGGGTCATGACCTGAGCCGAAGGCAGAGACTTTAACCCGCTGAGCCACCCAGGTGCCCCCCAAAGTGGGGTTCTATCCCACGACCCTGTGATCATGACCTGAATCCAAATCAAGAGTCAGATGCTTAACTGACTGAGCCACCCAGGGGCCCCCACATCGCATAACATTTTGCAAAGTGCTATTCTACAATGTTGAATTGAAATAATATAATGTATACCTGTAAGTAATAGCTAGATTTATGCTTAAAATTGAGTGCTTTGCTGTTTTTACAAGAGTCAGCCTTCATGGCGGACACTGAAACGTGCTCCAAGGAGCTCTTTTGGACCAAATACCTCTCCTCTTGCCGGCCATTAGGACTTAACATCTCAAACCTACGGTCACTTTTCTCCCCCCAAGAATGTTAAAAATCCCTTATCAGAATGCACATATTCCCAGAAGAGGTAATTCTGAATATTTTGCTGCATTAGCTGTAAACACCTTAGTAAGTATGGGTCCAGGTTTCTTCGCCAGGGGAAATTTCTACAGAAGAGGAAGGCACCAAAGATAAGTTTTGCCTACTTAACAGTTTTGCCCAGAGCTAAACCTGAGTATTACTATGAATAATAAGTGAAAATAGCTTAAATTCCATTAGTAACATGATTCTAGCCAGTAGATTCTACACCAGGAGGGGATGCTATTATAAATCATTATTATTTTATGTTCAGAAAATGAATACACCGATGTTTACAGCAAGGGAAAATGCAAGCCAGCTTTCACCTTTCCTCCTGAGGAAAGTGATGAACTAGTATGCATTTAGAAAATGCTGAATGTCTTCTGAGTCTAACCAGCTCCAGCCCCTCCTAAAATGTCCATATGTGAATTAGGTACTTCGCAGATTTTTTTTTTTTAACTCAGCATTTACTGATCTTAAAAAGAATCGCTCGTGTAAAAAATACACCTTACCTTTGAGAGAAACCTGTTACAAGGAAAGGTGTGAACAAAATGCATTATGCTTGTCTGACATATTGGAGGTGGCTTATTTCATTCAAAGGTGTTTATTTCGGTGGCAGCGAATTTTGCCGTAAGCATCTGGGCCCACGATCATTTTTGCTGCAGACGTCTTTGCTGCAAAACTAATTGGCCGTACAGCAATCTTGCTGTAAAAGGTAAAATCAGGGAAAATAAAAGAGGGACATTCATTAAAAAGGACATAATGAAATGTGGAAAATGAATAGCTAGACTTCGCTATGAAGCATTTGAAGATATTCAAAATGTATAGTGCAGATTCATGGCAATTTGAGCAGATGACTGAATTCATTTTGTAGATTGTACATAAACACTTGTTTTCAGTCTTTCATCCTGGTATTATACTTCTCTTTCCCTTCCTTCTGTCCTTCCTTCCTTCCTTCCTTCCTTCCTTCCTTCCTTCCTTTCTTTCTTTCATTTTTTCCTAGATTTGTCCCCTCATTCAGCATCGCACTTTTTCCTCTTTTGCTAACGTTTTCTTCGTTAAGGGAGGTATCAGTTCCCAAATACTAAGATGCATAATTGTAACCGTGTTTCGTATTGTGTTGTGAAACCCTTCTATACTGTTCTTGGCATATTTGTTCTTGGCATGTTTGTGGATGGATGTTCCAAAGTTCTCCATGAAATGTGGGCTCAGACCTCTGAGCCACTGTATAGACCATGGTGAGGGCTAGGATTTATATGATATAAAAATGGGAGTACTTCATCAATGGACAAATGGAACCAAAGTGTCAACCACTTTGATGGAACCAACCTATCAAACCGAACTGACAATCAGTTATTTTTTATCTTTCACTGATTGGCAAAATAGAAAATTAGTTATGCAGTGAAAATGTCTATGGCAAAGATGTCTATAGCAAAGATGCTTACAGCAAAAATACCAGACATGTTTTCCTTCTCTCTCTTTTTTTCCTTCTCTCCTTCCCTTCTTCTCTTCCTTCCTTCCTCCCTTCCTCTCCTTTTTTTTTTTTTTTTAAAGTTCACATGCAATGCAATTTAATAGGCAGCTAGCCAAAGATTCTCCCTGGCAGTGCCCATTTTTTACACATGACTTCTTTCTCAATGTTTCCTTTCCTGAAAAGACCCAGCACTAGCTCACTAGATAATGGAAATGGTATAAATAAGGGTTTTCTGTGATCTATTTGCCAAAATGTACAAAACTTGAAAACCACAAAGTAATTGTCTCTGGGCTTATTTATCCATTTGGGTGGGGGGAAAGTGGTGAGCTGCTTTGTTCTTTACCCAGTAAATCAACTTTACTGGGTAAAATTAAGACAGAAATCAGGATGCAAAGGAACATTTTATGTGGCATTTTTTAATGTCCTAAATATTTAGGTACATATCACTTTTCTCTCCTAAGTAAAATTCACAATTTGTCTTTGTATTATTGAGACCCTTCCCAAGTTACATGCGATTGATGAATAATGTATGGTGTCATGCTTCAGTGATTCACATAGTGAAATTCAGATAAATATTTGGTGAAAAGATTTGATTTTTTTGTTTTTTTAACATATTAGGGTCTAAGTGGGAAGAAGAATCTTTAGACTGGTGTTTTGGAAGACAGCTTTAGCCAAGACACAAGTGCATGGATTGCCTTAGAGCAGTAAGAATGAAAAAAAACCATTTGTTTCATCTTATATGTTGAAAGCAAGATATTAACATGGGCATACTGATGTTGACAGTGTCTGTAAAGTAAGAGGCCAGGTAACTGGACTGTGCGGGAGGGCCAACTGGGAGGGCTGTTGACTCTAGAGGTAAATAGTTAAATAAATAGTTAAATGATAGTTAGATAAAGTCAAATAATTTTGTATATGCTTCTTGTACCCAGGGGCCAGATCCTGTTCTCCTTATGAATACTCACTATAATGTATCAAATATCAGAACACTTCATACTTCAGAGACCTAAAACACACGATTAGAGAAGGGTAACATGCTTTTACTAACATTTTTCTGTCATTTTTATGTTAGGGCAAATGGAGCCAAGAACAGAGAATGTATTCCTTAAAAGGGATTCAACTCTAAAGTGAACCCCACTCACAGTTTGGAATGGGAAGGCAAAAGTTTCTTATTCAGGGAATATTTATTCAACTGATGTCAGCTCAGATGGTTTGAAACTGCCTATCATTTTAAGCCAGGTTGTAGGAAATGGCCCCACTTCTTACCCTACCAAAGCCCACACAAAAGTAAAGATGAGTAGAACTGTTGTAGCCTCAGGGCACCTTTGAAAACAAAGACCAAATATTGACCCAGTTGAAATGTGGCCCCTCCTTTTCCCTGGAGTAGCTTCTCTGGGTCATAGATTAGGTGCGGTGGATTCCTTCTGCAGGGTTCCAGCTGTCTGTTGAAGGCAGCATTGGGCTGTAGCCCCTAGGGCTGGTCATCTGTCACTCTCCAGGATAACTCTATTTTAGAGGGATGGTAGAGTGGCCAGGGAGGCAGCAAGGCCACCCGCTGTGGCCTGATGTCTGAGCCTGAGGACACTACTCCCTCTTGGCCAGGCATTGACCCTAAAGTCCTGTGCTTGCTCGCAGCCATCTAGAAAGAGAAGCCAGAATGATCTGCATCTTGATTGCTCTATTTCCTATTGAAGTCGTCCTTGGCTAGCATGAGGTGATGGTGGGAGAACTGGGTATCGTGTGGCTAGAGTGGCATTTTATTTAAAAAGTAAAAGACAGACGTTTTGCCCATGGTCAAGTCCAGTCTTTCCCAAATTAAACAAAAAAAAAGAAGTTTCTAGTATTCTTCGGCTTTATGATGCTTTTCATGCCACGTGTTTAATCGGCAGGTGTTTTGTGAAACCTATAGTTGTACATGCACATACACACAGACACGCATAAGTTAAAATTAACTTGTCCTGAGAGATTTGAGATAATTACCAAACTTGTGCAGAGCCAATGATGTTTTCATTTAGTTCAAGCATCATCAAATAGTTACTGTTGTTGTTTGATTGATTTTAAGGAGTGTTTTCTAACCCCAAAGTGAATGTCAATAGATACTGTTTTCTCCTTTAAGGGGGTTTTAATGCCAAGTCCGCTTTCATTGGTTCCCATCAACTCACATATTTGCATTCTATAGTGAATTTCAATCTGTGGGATCTTCCTGGTATCCATGAATTTTGCTGACAACGGGTCCTGCAGTAAATGGGAAAGAGAAGAGCAGCCCCATGGCCATTGGACTGTACTGTATTTCTTGCTGGGACCCAGGATATAAGGACTTGGGCTGAGATATCAAAGTGCCTACATTAGCTTTTAAATAAAAATACTATCTTCCAGTGAGAACAATGAAATGGGCTAATTTTTCAGAGTTGAATCAAATTAAAGGTTTTTTTTTTGTTTTTTTTTTTTAAGGAAAGAGACTTTTTGGCTGGAAATGATAAAAAGGCATTTATTTTACCATTAAAACACAAATTTCATTCCTTTTTTGAGTTCATTACAGGCTCTATCTTTCATCAAAATGGACGAGACTACAGTGTGAACCGCAGAGCAAGCTGCATTTCTGTCACCGGTGTGGCAAAGAGGGCCCAGATAACAAATTGCAGACCCAGCGTAGTGCTTAAACAGTCCTTCCCACAACTTAAGATTGGGTGATTCCATTGCTCTTAATCAGATATCAGGAACCAGGAATAAACATAAAAATAAGATTTCCAGGAAAGAAATATCTGCCAATTACACTCAGTGAGGTGAAAATTGTCATTGTTTAAAGCCATCTTCATCCAAGTACCTATCACGATTCTCAAATGGTGCTTATATTATCATTCCTGTTTAATACAGGCCTCCAAAGACTACTTTGAACCAGATTTTAATCATTGGTTCTTACCTCCAATCTTCTTCATTTGCTTAGACTGCCTCTGAAACTGGCTGAGCGGATACACGTCTGTGTGTTCCGGTCCTCACGGCGTTCCTAGGTACAGCTTCCCCCCAAACTTCTTCCTTGCTGTCTTTCGTACACATGTTTCCCAACTGTTCTCACATATATTCAGCTGGCCAATGCTTTTTAACTAAAGTGTCTTTAGAACATTTCTTGTACTCAGCAGATGGAATGCAACTGCTGCCTTTAGCTTCCTCTGACAACCTCCATGGTTGGAGAAGGGGGATGCATTGCTGAAGGAGCAGGGGTACAGCAAGGGGGAGAAGTTTCTAGAATCATCAGCAACAGTGTTGGAATTTTTGAATGTAGGGGGTGGGGAGGAAGAGGTAAAGTGTGAAGCAAAGTGGTTGGGTTAGTACATATTTAATGAGGCATTTTCTGTTTTAAGCAACTCACTCTGGATGAATGTTGGCTCATATCAAAGCTGTGGTAACAGAGATAGATGAGGTGCTCTCTTGAGCTATGCACAGTATTTTTGTTATGATGTGTCTTCTTCCTGTTCTGTTCTGCTATCCATACCAATTGAACCTTTCCCATATGTCCAACCCAAATAGCCCAAGCCAGGCTGGTTACCCATTTACCATAGACCCTGTTGGTCTGGGCAATTCATGACACCAAGCTGAAATCTGGATGGATTGTCTGTGGGATGCCTCCATTTGTCCTATCACTGGACATCTCTGGGTAAAAAGCCATCCAGTGCTGTAGTGCTGAGCAGTAGCAGAGGGCGGGGCAGTTAGTTGCAGGGGAAATACAGTCTTGATTGGCTTTCTCAATACCGCAACACTGTTCAGTCCTGTGTGGATGTTCAATGTATCACACAACCAAAGAATGGAGAGAATGCAGGCATGGGGGTATTTTTGTCAAAGGAGCAAACACTGGAAGTTTGACAATGAAAGGGTGAGGAATCATTTATTTATTTATTTAGATTTTATTTATTTATTTGACAGATCACAAGTAGGCAGAGAGAGAGGGGGAAGCAGGCTCCCCGCCTAGCAGAGATCATGACCTGAGCCAAAGGCAGAGGCTTTAACCCACTGAGCCACTCAGGCGCCCCTGAAAGTGTGAGTAATTCTATTGAGACATATTCTGGAAGAGATCAAGATAGTTGGATGGAATGATTGAATCTCATTTTAGATTAGGGAAAGGGAAATTTAGACCATGCTGAGGGAGGGGACTTGAGGGATGTTTTAGAGGCCAAGAAAAGAGAGGCACTTAGAGCAAGAAGGAGGCTTGGAGATCAGGCACAAAGGAGGATGCCACCTCCTCTTGGAGTGTGCATGGAGAATTCCATACCAAAGTCCCTGCCATGAGTGCCTAAGAGACCAGGTGATCTCTTGCCTTGTAAAAATCTTCCACAGAAATACTGAAGAGATAATATTTTCCCTTCTAAGTATCTCAGGGGCTTGCAGCTGTATTCTCTCAAGGAAATTGGGCAAGAGGCAGGAGAGATTTTACGAGTGGACCATTTTTACCATTTTTCTTTGTGTGGGGGATTGAGTCATTCCATGACAGGAAGCAGGCTCCCCGTTGAGCAGAGAGCCCGATGCGGGGCTCGATCCCAGGACCCTGAGATCATGACCTGAGCCGAAGACAGAGGCTCAACCCACTGAGCCTCCCAGGCGCCCCAAACTCTAAGATCTTAAAGAAGAGTGCAATCTGAGGTGAAAAAAATGGGTGTGTCTGAATAGGATACTCCTTTTGCCCCTCCAGGATATTCTGAGGATAATATTTCGGTAGGGAAAAGTAAAATATTTCACTAACAATTCAGTTTGTGCATGAAAATGGAATTCCATGTGAATAAAATACGATCTTCCCCTGGTACACTGTTTGCAGGCACTGCGTTTCAGTCTCCTCAGACACGGGTGAGCTGGGCTCAGTACTCCCGGCAGCCATCCTGTGCAGCTGTGTTCTTCAGCGGTGTTCTTAGGTGAAGAACTCTTGCTTAACTTGTAACTGTAGGCCCTGACTGGCCTTCTTCATCTTCAAATGCAGAGTTGTAACTTAGACAATCTTGCTCCGCCTAAAGCAAACGGTAATTTGCTTAATATGGTCACATGTGTAATGATTTTCTGGGCGCCTTCAAAAGGTCGGTGTGCCGCCTGGATCAAATCATGTACATGTAGGATAGAATGTGGGGGAAGAACCCTGGCATAGATGTACTCAGATTATTTTATTTTTCTAATTTTGCATTTTTAAAATTCAGCACAACTGTTATAAGGCCTATTTTTGTCTTATAGGAAGCCAATTAAATTTTAAGCTGGACCAATTCAATAAAAATGAATTTTGAAAATATAATCAACTCAGAAAAAAAGCAGCTAAATGCGCATTCAGTCAAAAAAAATTACACATTTGCTTGCTCTGCTGAGAGAGGCTATTGGGGTGGGATATTCTTGGCATTTGTTCATTTAAAGATAAGGATAACTCCCTTCACACAGCCCTGCAAGCAAGACGCAATGAGAATTTCATCAAAGGCTGTGTAATTCTGTAAACATGTTCTTGGGAGTTATAGAAATTCTTACCCATCTTCCCATAATTTTGCATGCAACCTTCATGGACAAGTCTCCTAATTTGTGTTGGATGAATGATGTCTTTTTCTAATTAGGCAGATGCTTTCGTTTTAGTTGAGGACTGGAAGACAATGTCTAACTGAGCTTTTGTTTTGTTTTGTTTTTGTGTTGGACAGTGCTAGAATTAGCCTTAGAATTTGGTCTCTTGGTTGACTTGTGTCCTAATTAAAGCCCAATTTGATTGATTCGGCTTGTGCTTTTCTATAGGAAACCCAGAACAACGTCCCACATTTGCAACAGGTTGGATTTGCGGACTGTCCCTGATCCCTTTGATATGTTCTGACATTCACAGCCCTCCACCAGAAGCCTGGTCTGCAGTGAAGTGTGTGTATTCCTTAGCTCCAACACTGACAGATCATCCCACTTTACCTTTTATTATTCCTTTGTTATAATATGTATTCAAATAGTATTACAAGACAGGATCTTATGGAGTAAACGCAGTGATATTGATAGTTTCCATTACCTTAATAGTTCACATAAGAGAGAAAAATCACTTCCAGAATCTGAGCAAGTCTGAGATGGTCTTTTTTCCTCTTCTTGTCTTTAGCTTTGAAGGCTTGGAAAGTCCTATTATCCTAAAAATTAAATTGGCTTAGTTTAATGCATACAGATGGCAATGCCTTGTGCTAGGTACAGCTGTCATTTTCATCCTCAAAAGAGAAAAAGGGAAAGTACAGTCAGCTCACCTGCAGCATATAACTTATATTAGAAAGGTGAGCTGAACGCAGATAGGAAGGAAGTCTGTCCCACGTCATGCATCTGCATAAAATACGATCTGCTTTTTTTTTTTTTAAATGACTTTTCAGTGTCATTCATCACTTGAGTTATTCCAAACATACTTGCAATTTTAGGGGAAAAAAAAATTCTTGTATCTCTGCTCCAGATACCATCATTTGAGAGCTTTCATGTTTGAATAAGGAAGGCATGACATTTATAGAGTCCCCTGATTAGGGTGACCTTTCCAACTTTTTACATTAAATATACAGAAAGTCCATCCAGCCTCTGGCCCAAGATAGAATCAGTCTCTTTGCTGAGAGAGCATCCATTTGTCTGAGAGCATGTCTGGCCCTCCTCTTCACTCCAAGTTTATACCTTTTTACCAAAGTGTAAGGTCCTTCCCTTGTCTTCTTAATGTTTGTTATGTGTTTATTGAATAAATGCATGGACTTTTGTAAGTAGATAAAGCATTTCAATAGTGTCTTCAAATAAATCGTATGCTGTGCTGTTTCATGTAACACGTACATGGTGGAAGACATCCCAGGCTGGGTATAGCTTTCTGTTGCTCAGGTCTAATAAATTCGTAGCTTCAAATATAGTCCAGTGTATTGCATGTTTCATGAGATAATGCAAACGAAGTGAACAGAGAAATGATCACACTTCAGCTTATAGAGGGGAAAGATGCTTACTTCACAAGCTCCCCCCCCCCCCAGCAGATTGCTGAACATTCTCTGAGTTTATTTTATAGTATGCGTAGGCCCACTTTGCTGGAGGAAGGCAACTGAGATGAGCTTTGCCAGAAATCTGGAATAAGGCTTATATCGGTTCCATAGAGGAAAGCTTTCTTTTAGGGCATAGTGTAGATCTGTCTTGGCTATTTTTCAAGCCTGCATTTATGCCTGGGTCGATAACAGGAAAAAAAAATCTGTTATTAATTACTATCATTTGAAAGGAAGTTAAAATCGACCTCCAGCAATCGGACTTGGCAGCATCCAGACTTTTTTACTGCTCAAAATTTTGGAATTTGCCTCAGCATAAATATTATCTGTTGACCATAGTGGGAAGTTTTTGTATGGAGCTATATCCATCTCCATGTAATTACGATGTTCTAGGAAAGGTGGCATAGAATAATCTTTTTCTCTTGTAAATGGAATCCTATTTTAGAATGTTTAAGAAATGTTCCTCTGCAAAGGAGTCAGTCCTATGTTATAGTAATAATTCATCCGCGTGTAAACTTGGAATTCCTAATATCAATTTTACCTGAAATGACATGCTTCTGTACTTGAAGATAAATAACAATTTGGTTGTAGACAGTGGAATTAAGTAATTTCAGGAAATGAATTACCATACTGACCTTGGGTAGACCTGGGATGACAGCTTGCCAAGATGGGGCCGCTGCCAAGTTCCTGTCTCGTTTACGTAATTTGGATTGCACCTATTCTTCTGATTTATGATCAACTTGCTTTGATAAAACAGATTGTTTGAGTTATATTTAATTGACTGTTCATTTCTTCTACTTCTCCTTTAAGTGTGGGTAAATTCAAAAATCCAAGGATCTCCTGGAAGGCAGGGTTGAAAGGACACTTGTCCTTGAGCACTGACATAGGCTCCGAGATTGAACAACCAAACAAATAATGATGTACGGAGGGGAGATTCGGAGGAGATGGACTGCAGCTTCTTTCCCTGTCCTATGGTGCAGATCTCATATATTCTAGAAGGACTAGAAAACCCACCCATCACCAGAAATGGGAAGCCCATCCAGCCCCAGGTCTTGCGCATTCATAGGAGTTCAGCATTCAAATCACTCCCAAAGCTGCCATCTTCCCAGCAGTGTGGGCAAGGAGGTGAACACGCTTTGTGAGTGCACAGATACGCAAACCTGTTAGTGAAAATGCTCCAGCCTAAGTTGCCAGACAGGCAGGTACGAGCAGAAACCTCCTTAAGATAACATGATGTTCTCCTCGTAATCCTGTCTTATACTAAGTTACCCCAGTATTTTGTCCGGCCCTCTGTCACCGCGTTTCCCATAGACTGCTGTGAATTAGACCTCTCTGCGTGTAGGTCTGTCTACCCCACGCCCCACTGCACTTTCACAGGGCAGGAGCCGGCTCTCACTCATGTTTTTATTCCCCACAGACTCTAGGGTAGTTTGCCTACACTAGGGACTCTCCAAGCGTCTAACAGGTTTTAGTTCACTAGTATTTCCTTGTTTTTTTCTTCAACTTTCTTAAAAACTATTTGAAGCAGGTTGTCATTATAATTAAAATTTTTAAGACAACATGTGAAGCACACAAGCAGATTTAATTTTGTGGGATATAAATCTATTCCTTATTTCAACTGCACAGTAGGCCACACCAGCAGAGACTATGCTTCTCTTGTTTCTGTGTTCTTCAGCACGACGCATAGTTTGTGGCACCTGGTGGCTACTCAAGACATATTAGTTAAATGAACCAAGGGACTTAGATATGCTAGAGGCCAGATGTGCTAGGGCTGGAGATATACAGGAAATGGATCCTGCCCTCAAGGAATTCAGACTTGGCAGATAATGACCAGGGCATCACAGGTGAGGTTTGTGCAGAGCTTTACTTTGTATTTGTATAGTGCCTTTCGTAAAAGTTGCTTTCAGTGACATGCTTTCATTTGATCTCATAATCTAGTGAGGTTGTCAGCACAGTAACTCAATTTTTTGTTGGTTTCTTGTCAAAAGTTTTAGCTGCTTCCTCTCTTTCTCTTAACTGCAGATGTTTTCTTATTATTTCCATGTATCTTTATTGTAGGAAACAAGGAATAGAAACTAAGGCAAGAGGCGCCTGGGTGGCTCAGTGGGTTAAAGCCTCTACCTTCAGCTCAGGTCATGATCTCAGGGTTCTGGGATTGAGTCCTGCATCAGGTTCTCTGTTCAGCAAGGAGTCGGCTTCCCCCTCCCCTCTCTGTCTGTCTCTCTGCCTACTTGTGATCTGTCTGTCAAATAAATAAAATTGTAAAAACAAACAAATAAACTAAGGCAAGGTATGGCAAGATTTTTTTATATGTATATATATAAATTAATTATAATTATAATAGTTAATACTATATATATGGTCTATATTTAACTTTCATGACTCTGGTTTGTTTTTTTTTTCTTTCTCCTTTCTTTCTTAATTTCTTTGTTTCTTTTTTTTTTTTTTTTAACAGAAACATGGATCAATACCCACAGAGTTCCAGGTGTTGTCAGAAATTTTGGTATGTATAAAGTCAAATAAGGAAGTTTCTGTTTCAAACTTACAAGTAAAGGAGTCCAAATTGAATCGATAATTATAATGCAGACTTCCAGAGAAGAAAGAAAACTTTATAGAAGCTTTATAGAGATAGCGTGGAAACTAGGGGAAAGCTAACGTTGAAAGCCAAAAGGAAAGAAAGTTCAAGATTGAGAGTGTCCAGATCAACCCCTACTTCACAACTCATATAAACATTAACTCAAAATGAATCAGAGCCCCAAATGTAAGAGCTAAAAGTATAAACTCTATGAAGAAAATATGGAGGAAAATCTTTATGAGATAAGATGAATCAATAGTTTCTTAGGATACTAAAGCACAAACAACAAAACAAATACGTTGGACTTTGTCAAAGTTAGATACTTTTGCCCTTAAAACGATACTACAAAAACAGTGAAGACAGAACCCATAAAACAGGACAGGAAAATTGCAAATGATATATTTGATATGATAGGATATTTGGCTCTAGAATGCATAAAGAATCTTGTAACTCAGTAATAAAAAGATACACCAAAAAAGGTACTCAACATTCTTAGACACTAGGAAATGCAAACCAAAACCATAATGAAATACCACTTCAACCCCATTAGCATGGCTGTAACAACAACAAAAAATAATAGTGTTGGTGAAAATGTGCAGAAACTGGAAACTTGTATGTTCCATATTAGAATCAAAATAGTGCAACCCCTTTGCAAAAGAGTCTAGTTCCTCCAAAGGTTGAACATAGAAGTTACCACATGACTCAGCAATTACACTCCTAGGTGTATAACCCGAGATACAAGAAAACACAAGTCCACACAAAAACTTGCATACAAATGTTCATAGCAGCATTATTCATAATAGTTGACAAGTGAAAACAACCCAAATGTATATCAACTGATGAATGGATAGAATCCACATTCCATCCAAGAATATGGTATAGTTATGCAAGGAAATATCACTTGCCCTTTAAAAAGCAAAGAAATACTGATTCATACTACCACTACCTTATGGATGAATATAGGAAAACTTGGATTAATGAAAGTAGCTAGTTACAAAAAAAACCCAAAACACACATTGTATGAGTTATTGTTTCCTGTATGTGCAGTGCCCAGAAAAGGCAAAACTATAGAGATGGAAAATGGATTAATGGTTGCCTTGGGCTGAGGAGGAGGGATGAAGGAGAAAGGGGAGGCAGCCACAGGGTTTGGGCCTTCTTTTGGGGTTGATGAAAATGTCCCAGAATTGATTGTGGTGATGAATTACACAACTCAGAGTATACAAAAAACCATCAAATTATACACTTTAAATGGGCAAATCATATGATATATGAATTATATCTCAATAAAGCTATTACCAAATGGAACAAAGATAAACTCTAAATGGATGAAAGACTTCAATGTGAGACAGGAATCCATCAGAATCCTAGAGGAGAACATAGGCAGTAACCTCTTCAACATCAGCCACAGCAACTTCTTTCAAGACACGTCTCCAAAGCCAAGGGAAACAAAAGCAAAAATGAACTTTTGGGACTTTGCCAGGATAAAAACCTTCTGCACAACAAAGGAAATAGCCAACAAAACAAAGAGGCAACCCATGGAATGGGAGAAGATATTTGTAAATGACAGTACAGACAAAGGGCTTGTGTCCAGAATCTATAAGGAACTTCTCAAACTCAACACACAAAAACCAAATAATTGAGTCAAAAAATGGGCAGAAGACATGAATAGACATGTCTCTAGAGCAGACAGGAAACAAACTGAGGGTTTTGGGGGGGTGTGGGGGGATGTGTTAGCCCAGTGATTGGTATTAAGGAGAGCACATATTGCATGGAGCACTGGGTGTTATATGCAAACAATGAATCATGGAATCTTGTATCAAAAACTAATGAGATACTGTATGGTGACTAACATAACATTAAAAAAATTAAAACAAATAAGTTCCAGGAAAAAAAGGAAACAAAAACAAAACAGGAAAACAACCAACCAAAAAATAATCAATGTCTACATGGTAGTCAATAAAAATGAGACTTTTTCCATTGAGTTTAGCAACAAGGTGGTCACTTAGTCATCTTGGAAAGAACAGTTCTTGGAGGGAAAAAATCAGACGAGATGTTGATAAGCAAAAAAAGGGGTAAAAACTGGTGCCAAGTGTTGAGCATCCTTTTAAAAGATTGGCTCTTAAAGGAAGCAAAGGATTGCAGCTGCAATGGACAGGAAATTAAAAAACATCTTTGTTGAGATGGAAGAGACTGAATAGTTTTGATGCCGACAAAAAAGGCGAAAGGTCCAAAGATGGGTAGTAATTGACAAAGAAGTGTTCCATGGAGTGGGACAAGATGGCTCAAAGGAGGGAGAGATGAGCTTGAGACAGAGGAAAGACTCTGCTTCCAATGAAGCCAGCAAGGGAGGGGGAAAAGAGTACCAATAATGTAGGAGCTTTTTTTTTTTTTCTGAGGAAATTAGGAGTTGAAACATTTTGGAATGAACAGGGAGCACTGGGTCCAGGGGAGGATGGAAACCATGAGTCAATACTAGTCTGTATGGCTGGGCAGATCTCTGCAGTAGTGCCTCACAGCCCAGGGGTAGAATCAAAGGACTCATGTTTGATGTTTGGCTTAGTTCAAGGCTGGAGTTTCATATGGGAGGAGAGATGGTGGACAAGGGATCCGAATCTTGAAGGGTCGCTGTAGAATAATGGATATAGTAGCTGGAGAGAGAAAAGAGATGACAGAAAAGAATTGATCAGGGGCTCAAATGGGGACCATTTTAAGGGACCAGATGAGAAATCAGTTTAAAGAATAGATGTGTGGGTAGTAAGAATATAAGAAAATCATAATAATAGGAGTTTTAGTCGATCAGTGGGATATCATATTTAGAAGACAAAAAACTGTAGTAAATATGATTTAGGGTGATGATTAGGGTAGGTTGCTAAGTAGGACAGAGGGTCATTAGAATTCTGGAAATCCATATTGGGAATTCCAATGACCTCTGTCCTACTTAGCAACCTAAATTCCACATAGACCAGACTCGTGGATATATGTTATTCTATGACAATCATGCCATCCAGGAAGATTGAGTAGAATGAGAGGTGCCAACGTGCTCCATGAATGTGTGGGACTAACTGAAAAATCAGCAGATAACAATGATGAGGATGGACAAAATGGTCACGTTGCTTATGCCATCTGTGTATTTCATTTTCTCCTAATATTATAAACATTATCCTTGTTATTTATTCTATAAACATAACTTTTATAACAGGTGGTGACATCCATGACTGCAACATAGTTTATTTATCCCTTTTCCAATTCCTTTACCAATTTTTTACTATTAAAACTAATGCTATGGTAAATATAATTTAGTACCTTTTCTAATTGCACACACATTTGCAAATAAATTTCAAGCGTCTTTGAATCAAAACAGTTGCTTTGCTTTTTGTTTCACAACTGGTCAAATTTGCTCAAATCACTTTGTTGACTGGTTAAATTAATTTAATTTCAACCATTCAAGAACTAAGCCCTGCCCGGCTTATAGTTTCAGATCCCCAGTCCACTAAGACAGAGTTGTAGATAGATAGTAGATGGATCCTTAGGACTTCAAAAGGCACAGTTAGTTATTTTTCTGGTTTCCAAATTGAGGAGAAAATTTTCTTTCTTCTGACCAAGGAATCTGTCAGATCTGATCTGTGAAGCAACCTAACTATAAATTAGAACTTCAGGCACAAATATGCCTGACTATGTGATGCTTTTTGGAGCAACGTGTGATTAACGATTATGTCTTGATGAGAAATATTAAGTAAATTTTTGAGTTACTTGTTGGAAAATCAGAATTGGTTTTGTATGTCTAAGAGAGGCAAGTTAGTCCAGAATTCCCAGTAAATCAATGGAAAGTGAGGCTTTAAGGAGGGAGGCAGAAAGTTGTGAGAGAAAGAGAAATTTATCTCAGAAGCTAGACCGTTGAGACTGCCAGCAAGAAATTCTCAACTGGAAGTCAGAGGAGGAGGTTCTTTGGTAGTTTCACATAGTGGGGGGAGGGAAAAGGAGAGAGGGTCAGCAGAAGGTTAGCATGTTCCAGGAACAGAAACTGGATATTATTATATAAAAAAGGGCCTAACCTTTACTGAGAGCCTGCTATATGTCAGGTATATTAATAAATTACTTTGTTTTAATCTCACAGTGACTATGTAATACAGGTACTCTCATCAGTTAGCATTAGGCTTGGCTGCCTATGAGAGAGCTTGAAACAATGCTGACTTAACCAAACTGGGCTTAGTCTCTCAGATAAAGCATGCGAATGAGTTAGTCCAGGGCAGGTGTAGCAACTCCTGGGTATCCGGCGCCAGCTTTTCTTCTCCAATATTTTTAGAGTGTGGCTTCATTTTTAAGATTCCAGGATGACGGTTGGAGCTCCAGCCATCATGTCTGCGTTCCAAGCATCACAAAGAAGGGATGCAAAAGGGGTTTTCTCCAACTATTCCTGCTTTTAAAAGTCTTTCTGGAATGTAATTTGGAACAACCACTATGGGAAAAGGTATGGAGTTCCTTAAAAAATTAGAAGTGGAACTACCATACAATCCAACAATCCCACTTCTGGATATACATCGGAAGGAAATAAAATCGCTATATTGAAGAGTTATGTGGGAGGTAGGGGGTGGATGAAATGGGTGAAGGGAGTGGGTGGGTGAAGGGAGTAAAAAGTACAAACTTCTAGTTATAAAATATATAAGTCATGGGGATATGATGTACAGCATGGTAATGACAGTTAATAATAATATTGCGTTACAAATCCGAAAGTTGCTAAGAAAGTAGATCTTTACAATTATCACAAGAAAAAAAATTCTGTATGGTGACAGAGGGTAACTAGACTTATTGTGGTGATCATTTTATAATATACAAAAATACCAAATTATTTGGTGGTATATCTGAAACTAATATAATGTTGTACGTTGATTATACCCCAACCAAAAAAACGAAAGAGAGAGAGACGTGCATTCTCGCGTTGATTGCAGTATTATTCATGATAGCCACGACACAGAAGCAGTCTAAGTGTACATCCATGGATGACTGGATAAAGAGAAATATATATATATGTATATACATGTATACACATATATAATTTATACAAATGCCACAATTGTGAGTACACACACACACACACAGAGAAATATTATTCAGCCATTAAAAATATATTGCAGCATTATTCACAATAGCCAAGACATGGAAACAGCCTAAGAGCATATCCACAGATGAATGGATAAAAAAAGGAAATCCTACCATGTACAACATCATGGATGAAACTTGAAGGCATTATGTTAAGTAAAATAAGTTAGGTATAGAATGACAGATATGTCTGATGTCACTTATAGGTGGAAACTAACAATTCCAAACTCATTGAAATAGAGAACAGATTGGGGGTCGCCAGAGGTGGGGAGGAAGAGGGATGTTGGTCAAAAGGCACAAGCTCCCGTTTATCAGATGAATAAGTTCTGGGAGTAGCACAGATAGCATGGTGCCTATAGTTAAAATACTGTATTGTAGAGTTGAATGTTGCTAAGAGAGTACATCTTAATTGTTCTTACAAAAAATTCAAAGAAAGGTAAGTGATGAATGTATTAACTACTCATCGTGGTAATTATTTTAAAATAGATACCTGTATCAGATCATCAGTGTGTACACCTTAAACTTATACAACATTATAGGACAATTATATATCAATAAAGCTGGACAATTATATATCAATAAAGCAAACAATTTTCCCTTACAGCCTATGATTAAACATTAACATATAAAGTCCCACCCAGCGGCAAGGGAAATTTGTCATAAATTCATTAAAGTACAATGCAATGCCCCCCACCCCGCCACCAAAAAAAAAAATCCAGGGGTTTGACAGAAGAATGAAGGAGAAAACAAATATTGGGTAGATAACTAGCACTCTGAGTCTTCATTCTTAGTGCATTGGTCAAATTCATGTGGCTAGCAAATGGAGATAATCTGAATTAAGACGGAGGCGTGGCTGGCTTTAGGGCCAAGTCTCTTTGTGGTCTTCTCAATAGAAGACAGTTTTCTCATAAAGTGGAAGACAGTAGGTCTACAAACCAAAAAAGTCAGGGTTCAAAGAGCTCGTGCCATGAGGCCAAGAGGTTGTTACCCAGTCCTTTTCTCTGTAAATGGATGATGTTAGATTCTGGTCTGCATATAATTTTTCATCTCCAAAATAGCCTTGCTTTTTGTCTTTGACTGAACAATTCCTCTTGCAGAAATTTCACGTATGGAAATAATTAAAATGGATGCAAAGATTTATGTACTAGGATGTTCACTGAAGCTTTATTTATAATAGTGGAAAATTAAAAACAACCAAAATACCTAACAAAGGAAACTGATTAAATTACAGAATACTGGAACATCCATATGGTAGAACACATTGCAAACATTAGAAATCACGTTCTTCAAGAATATTTAAGAGCATGCATGATAAAGCTCATAAGTTATGTTAAGAAGATTAAAAATAGTAATCCCTATGATCTCAGTTTTGTAATATATGTGTACATAGGCATAATAGTAAGAAACCTGGAAGAATAAGCATCAAAATATTAACGGTGGTTCTTTTGTAGGTGACAGGATTATTGATTATTTTACTTTTTATTTATGCTTTCCTGGATTTTCCAAATTTCTATAATGAATATGTATTACTTTTATAATCAGAAAAAAAAAAAACCCTCACAAGTGTCATTTGGAAATATGCTTCCTCCTTAGGAAAACAGTTTTGTTATTCTCAAAATGACTGGCTTAGATGTTTAGCACTGTCAAAGTGCTAGCATGAAGAAGGTTATGGCAGACTGACTTCAATAAATATTTATTGAGCGCCAGCCTTGTGGAAGCCACTGTTGTGGGAATTGGGGGAGTGGTCTGGGGGAGGGGGAGGGTATGAGCTACAAAGATGAACAAGCCATGGTCTCTGCCCCCAGAGAGGCCTCTCTCTGAGAACTGTGCTTGGCATGTCATGGTCATAGCAAAGGGCGTCGGGCCCTTGTGTGATGACAGTGGAGGCAGAAAGGCCATGATCTAAGACTGTGTTTAAAAATGCAATAAACATGTAATGTAGTTATTAAAAATGAACATTTCCCATTTGTCTACATGTCAGGTGCCGAGCATGCAGAATAAAGTCAGCCTGGGCCATTCATCAGCAGGGATACCCACCTGGTCTCCCCCACTGGGGCCATAGAATCTCCGTTGTGAGAACCAGCCCTCCCAAGAGAGATACCCACCTTGATTTCAGACAACAATAGCAGCCACAATTGATGACTGAACCCACTAATGGAATGAGGATCCCATGCAGTTTCTATATAGCTAATCCAGTGTCATTATGCAACAAATAGTTTGGTCTGTGTTCCAATCCTGATACTACTATTTATCAGGACTTTTGCCGCTCATCCATCCAATTTCTTCTTGGCTTGAATTGTGGGAATACAGAGCCTAGTTTGGATATGAGAACAAGGTCTGTTAGAATCCAACCTATATTTCTCCTATTTGAGAACCCCCCTGCCCTGATTTATTTTTCTGTGGGTCTCTCACAATTCTGCTTTTGGCTCTGGGATGCATGCTTCGTATAACAGGGTCCTTAGAACCAGCTGGAGGAAATGCTCATCCTTTGCCTCTGCTCTTGCTCCAAGTTCATCTTAAGGACCAGATCTTCAACAAATACCCTCTGAAGGAGGCTTTGTTTTTCCCATCCCCTCTCCATACACCTGCCATCAGTAATTATGGCCTGGGAACTTCTTTCTCTATTTTCTCCATCCTGTAGCTTGCTCTCTTCTCTGAGTGTTTTCTAGGTTTTTGCTCACAGATTTTTTGTTTTTTGTTTTTGTTTTTTTTTTATATTTTATTTATTTGACAGAAAGAGATCACAAGTAGGCAGAGAGGCAGGCAGAGAGAGAGGAGGAAGCAAGATCCCTGATGAGCAGAGAGCCCAATGCAGGACTTGATCCCAGGACCCTGAGATCATAACCCGAGTCCAAGGCAGAGGTCCAACCCACTGAGCCACCCAGGCACCCCCAGATTTTGTGTTTTTATGTTACGCTTTCGTAATGGGAAGGGTTTGAAAGCTCATGCCTTTGGTGGATGGGAAGAAGTTTTCTTGGTGTAGACCTCTGTCCTACCTCCTGCCTGGTTGTAGCAGCAAGGGATGGAGGCGGGTAAGGAACAGGAGGTGGTGAGGTGAATGGTTAGCCTTATCGCTTCCAGTGTCAAGGGAATGACACATTGCTATGCGGTTCCTTTAAAAAAAAAAATTAAGATGTGTTCTGCTTTCCGGAAACATTGCACCTGGTCCAACCCACCTGTCTTTTACAATTATTCTTTAAAACAATTTGGCCAACTCACTACCCTGTTCAATACATATTTCCTCTAAAAATAAATCGAGAACCCTTTGAACCCTTTCCTTCCATTCTTTCTTCCAGGAAATTAGACCATATGTTTTCTTGGCTTGGACTAGCTATCCTTGAGTTCGCTTTCGCAACAGATGAGCAGCTTCTAACTTCGCTTGAAGTGCAGGAAAGGTCCAGGCATTTGCAGGAGGCCAAGGGGCAGGGAGACAATATGGTGAGAATTGACGTGCAAATGTCACGCGTGCTCCTGCGAGCGCTCAGTGCACGGCCCGGCTGACTGTGTCTCAGGGCTCCGTGGCCGGCGCCCACGAGCTGCAGGACTGGGGCGTCATCTTGACAGGCTGCTCATTTGCTGCGAATGTTTCCAAGCTACAGGGCATTCAAGTGGGTGTCCTGCTTATCCTCAGACAGTGTTTTCACCCATTACATGGGGAAAATACCTTCCGGGGATCTCGATGATCCGCGGAATGGCACTTAGCAGGCACTGGTGTAGCGGGAGAGAGGCTTTGTCCACGTCAGGTGGAGGGCAAAGGGGTTTTTGTTTTTAAGATAAAACTCTGCTTTTAAACTATGAAATGTTGCAAATTTGACATCCAATGAAATCAATGGCTCATTGTTTTGTGATTGAAATATACTATTTTCTTATGCTCAAGTGAAGCCTCGCTGTGAGCAGCCCTCAGGATTCCCAGTGGTGGGGCCGCACAGCTGGGGCTTTGGGGTCGCTTAGGCCTCAGTCTTAGGCTTCCTTCCACCTCTCGGGGGCTGCGAGATCTCAGACGAGCTAAATCAACTTCACATCTCAGTTTCTTCCTCTGTAAAATGTGTTTTCATCATTCCACCCTTTTCCCCAGGGGCCGGGTCTGTGCTATCCCAAACCGTGTTTTCAGTAGGAAGTATCCCCAAGGCTTCTTGCCTTGGCAGCCCTGAGCAGCCCCAGGCAGCCCGAGCATTCATACTGAGGACTGCATCCCTACACCCAGGGCTCCGGGCAGCCCCCAGGGGTATCTGCCCTCAGGTGGGCACATAATCCCCCTGAAAATTAACTTTATACTGATTACGGCTAGTAGTTGGGTGGGTCTTCATTTGAACAGGTAAAATGTAGTCTGGATAGCTCAGGGATTCAAAATAAACCAGCTTTTTATATTTGATCATAATCATTTTTGCATTGTCCTTTATGCTTGGGTAAAGGATAAAGAGCATTCAAGTTTCTTGGAATGTGTTCTAAATCAGAGGGGGAAGGAAATAGGAGAGGGGGCCCTCAGGAGGAAATGTTCCAAGTTAATTTGGGTGGAAAAGGCAGCACATGGCATCCCAGAGTACCATGTGGCTCCAATCAGAGCATGGTGGCTGTTAGCACTTTGTTTTTTTAAGCTGAGTTGCCTTTCTGTTTGTGTGGGTAACGTTCAGCATGACACTGTTCCAAAGCATTTGTTTGAGACATTTCAAACATAGCAATTTAATGAGTGGCAATAAAAATATCTTTATTCAAGCAACGTCTTTGGTTATTCATATAGTATATATATGTATTCATATTTTGTGGCTTTCTGGATGAGAAACAACTTGAGTTCCGAGCGTAATCGCAGGAACACGCACCATGGGGAAGTCGCTAGGAGCTAGGAAAAAAGACCAGGGCTGCTGTTGGAACACTGCTACAGATGGTTAATGTCTTAAAAAAAGCGCACTCCTTTGTAGATGAAGGTTGCATTTTTGAAGCCCTGTGGTTCCAGGTTCAGACCACTTACCTGTAGGTTTCCTCATCAGCCAGTGGTGGAGGTGTGTAGTATATTTTTCTCTTAACACTTCCATTCAACTTGTGTTGCACTTGGTACTGTGAATGGATTGCTTTGATAGGAGATTTTTTAAATGCCATGTTAACTGAAGGATGATCATTTATTTCTGTTTAATTCTAAAAGAGTAGGTTGAATTTTTGGAAAACTGTCATAAGTGGACAAGGACTACGTTAGGATTGTGCCATCACTAAAAAGACTAATATTTATTTTTCCCACTTATGTAATTGTCCCTCAGCCTGAAACATGTATCAAGTGGTTAGATAATGCTAAAGGCCTAGATCCCTGGATGAAATGGAGGTAAATTACTTCATCCTTAGCTTTTTTTT
>RCUC01001347.1:0-56767 GCA_003697995.1 Taxidea taxus jeffersonii | reverse complement strand
ATACCCAGTAGTGCAATTGCTGGGTCATAAGGTAGCTCTATTTTCAATTTTTTGAGGAACCTCCATGCTGTTTTCCAGAGTGGTTGCACCAGCTTGCATTCCCACCAACAGTGTAGTAGGGTTCGCCTTTCTCCACATCCTCGCCAGCATCTGTCATTTCCTGACTTGTTCATTTTAGCCATTCTGACTGGTGTGAGGTGGTATCTCATTGTGGTTTTGATTTGTATTTCTCTTATGCCCAGTGACGTGGAGCACTTTTCCATGTGTCTGTTGGCTATCTGGATGTCCTCTTTGCAGAAATGTCTGTTCATGTCTCTGTCCATTTCTTGATTGGATTATTTGTTCTTTGGGTGTTGAGTTTGCTAAGCTCTTTATAGATTTTGGATACTAGCCCTTTATAGATGGCTTTGATAATATTGAGGTATGTGCCTTCTATCCCTACACTTTGAAGAGTTTTGATTAGGAAGGGATCTTGCACTTTGTCAAATGCTTTTTCAGCATCTATTGAGAGTATCATATGGTTCTTGTTCTTTCTTTTGTTAATGTACTGTATCACATTGATTGATTTGCGGATGTTGAACCAACCCTGCTGCCCTGGAATAAATGCCACTTGGTCGTGGTGAATAATCCTTTTAATGTACTGTTGGATCCTATTGGCTAGTATTTTGGTGAGAATTTTCGCATCTGTGTTCATCAAGGATATTGGTCTGTAATTCTCTTTTTTGATGGGATCCTTGTCTGGTTTGGGGATCAAGGTGATGCTGGCCTCATAAAATGAGTTTGGAAGTTTTCCTTCCATTTCTATTTTTTGGAACAGTTTCAGGAGAATAGGAATTAATTATTCTTTAAATGTTTGGTAGAATTCCCCTGGGAAGCCATCTGGCCCTGGGCTTTAGTTTGTTTGGAGATTTTTGATGACTGTTTCAATCTCCCTACTGGTTATGGGCCTATTCAGGTTTTCTATTTCTTCCTGGTTCAGTTTTGGCAGTTTATATGTCTCTAGGAAAGCATCCATTTCTTCCAGATTGTCGAATTTGTTGGCATAGAGTTGTTCATAATATGTTCTTATGATTGTTTGTATTTCTTTGGTGTTGGTTGTGATCTCTCCTCTTTCATTCATGATTTTATTTATTTGGGTCCTTTCTCTTTTCTTTTGGATAAGTCTGGCCAGGGGTTTATCAATCTTATTAATTCTTTCAAAGAACCAGCTCCTAGTTTCATTGATTTGTTCTATTGTTTTTTTGGTTTCTATTTCATTGATTTCTGCTTTGATCTTTATTATTTCTCTTCTCCTGCTGGGTTTAGGCTTTCTTTGTTGTTCTCTCTCGAGCTCCTTAAGGTGTAGGGTTAGGTTGTGTATTTGAGACCTTTCCTGTTTCTTGAGATAGGCTTGTATCGCTATATATTTTCCTCTCAGGACTGCCTTTGTTGTGTCCCACAGATTTTGGACCGTTGTATTTTCATTATCATTTGTTTCCATGTTTTTTTTTTTCAATTCTTCTTGAATTTCCTGGTTGACCCTTTCATTTTTTAGAAGGATGCTGTTGTGTCTCCATGTATTTGTGCTCTTTCCAAATTTCCTCTTGTGACTGAGTTCTAGCTTCAGAGCATTGTGGTCTGAAAATATGCAGGGAATGATCCCAATCTTTTGATACCTGTTGAGACCTGATTTATGACCCAGGATGTGATCTATTCTGGAGAGTGTTCCATGGGTACTAGAGAAGAATGTGTATTCTGTTGCTTTGGGGTAGAATGTTCTGAATATATCTGTGATGTCCATCTCATCCAGTGTGTCATTTAAGACCTTTATTTCCTTGTTGATCTTTGCTTGGATGATCTGTCCATTTCAGTGAGGGGTGTGTTAAAGTCTCCAACTATTATTGTATTCTTGTCAATGTGTTTCTTTGATTTTGTTATTAGTTGGTTTATATAGTTGGCTGCTCCCATGTTAGGGGCATAGATATTTAAAATTGTTAGATCTTCTTGTTGGACAGACCCTTTGAGTATGATGTAGTGTCCTTCCTCATCTCTTATTATAGTCTTTGGCTTAAAATCTAATTGATCTGATATAAGGATTGCCACCCCAGCTTTCTTCTGATGTCCATTAGCATGGTAAATTGTTTTCCACCCCCTCACTTTCAATCTGGAGGTGTCTTCAGGTCTAAGATGAGTTTCTTGTAGGCAGCATATGGATGGGTTTTGTTTTTTTATCCATTCTGAAACCCTGTGTCTTTTGATTGGGGCATTTAGCCCATTTACATTCAGGGTAACTATTGAGAGATATGAGTTTAGTGCCATTGTATTGCCTGTATGGTGATTGTTACTGTATAATGTCTCTGTTCCTTTCTGGTAATACTTTTAGGGTCTCTCTTTGCTTAGAGGACCCCTTTCAATATTTCCTGTAGAGCTGGTTTGGTGTTTACAAACTCTTTCAGTTTTTGTTTGTCCTGGAAGCTTTTAATCTCTCCTTCTATTTTCAATGATAACCTAGCTGGATAAAGTATTCTTGGCTGCATGTTTTTCTCGTTTAGTGCTCTGAATATATCATGCCAGTTCTTCTGGCCTGCCAGGTCTCTGTGGATAAATCTGCTGCCAATATAATATTTTTACCATTGTATGTTACAGACTTCTTGTCCCGTGCTTCTTTCAGGATTTTCTCTTTGTCGCTAAGACTTGTAAATTTTACTATTAGATGGCGGGGTGTGGGTCGATTCCTATTGATTTTGAGAGGTGTTCTCTGGGCCTCCTGGATTTTGATGCTTGTTCCCCTTGCTATATTAGGGAAATTCTCTACAATAATCCTCTCCAGTATACCTTCTGCTCCTATTTCTCTTTCTTCTTCTTCTGGAATCCCAATTATTCTAATGTTGTTTCGTCTTATGGCATCACTTATCTCTCGAATTCTCCCCTCGTGGTCCAGTAGTTGTTTGTCTCTCTTTTGCTCAGCTTCTTTATTCTCTGTCATTTGGTCTTCTATATCACTAATTATGTCTTCTGCCTCATTTATCCTAGCAGTAAGAGCTTCCATTTTTGATTGCACCTCAGTAATAGCTTTTTTTATTTCAACTTGATTAGACTTTAGTTCTTTTATTTCTCCAGAAAGGGCTTTTATTTCTCCTGACAGGCTTTCTCTAATATCTTCCATGCCTTTTTTGAGCCTGGCTAGAACCTTGAGAATCATCGTCCTGAATTCCAGATCTGACATGTTACCAATGTCTGTATTGATTAGGTCCCTAGCCTTCGGTCCTGTCTCCTGCTCTTTATTTGTGGTGAGTTTTTCCGCCTTGTTATTTTGTCCAGATAAGAATCCACTGTTCTCCTTGTTAAGTGAACTTGGTCTTGGCTGGATTTCTTTGATCTTCTGGGGGAGGGGCCTGTTGTAGTGATTCTCAGGTGTCTTTGCCCCAGGCGGAGTTGCACCGCCCTTACCAGGGGCCGGGCTAAGTAATCCTCTCAGGTTTGCTTTCTGGAGCTTTTGTTCCCTGAACGCTTTCCGCAGAGTTCCGGAGGACGGGAATGACAATGGCGGCCTCCCAATCTCCGGTTCAGAGGAGCCGAGAGCTAGGGGCCCCATTCTTCAGTGCACCTTCATAGAAAAGTGTTTAATCACTCCCGTCTCCCTAGGCTCTGTTTGCGCTAGGAGTCCTTGTGCGCCTGGAGACCGCGCGCGCCTGGAGACCGCACGCGCTCGGAGACCGCACTCAGAGAAAATCGTGTGTAAGCAGTCCCGTCTCACTGGCTTCTGGGAGCGCTCCGAGCTCACCCAGCCTGTGACCAAGCGTCTCTGTCTCTGGCAGAGTCCCACCTGGAGTCTCCGAACCCCGTAGATCCCTGAGCTCTCCCGGGTCGGAGTCTCCCCGGATCTTGTGGGGACCCCTCGCACAGAGCACCGGCCAGTGCCACAGAGCACCGGTCCGTGTCACAGACCACTAGGAAACCTCGGCTCTGTCTCTGCAGCCGGCTTCCCTGCTCTAATACCTGTGAGCTCTGCGACACTCAGACACCCCCGATCCTTCTGTGACCCCGTGGGACATGAGTCCACGTTGTCCCCGTGAGGTGTTCACCCCAGTTTAGCCTCTGGAGCGATGTCCCTCCGTGGAGCCGACCTTTAAAAGTCCTGATTTTGTGCTCCGCCGCTTGCTGGGATCGGCCCCTCCCCCTGGGGTCTATCTTCCCGTCGCGTTGGATTCATTTCTCCGCTGGTACTACCTTTTAGAAAGTGGTCGATTTTCTGTTTCTAGAATTGTTGTTTTTCTTCTCTTCGATCTCCTATTGGATTCATAGGTTTTCGGAATGGTTTGATAGGCTATCTAGCTGATCTCCTGCTGGCTGATGTCGTCTCAGCTTGCTACTTTTCCGCCATCTTGACCAACCATCAAAACCTTAGAAGTTTTTAAAGCACATGTCCAAACAGATCAGGGGCAGTAAAGACCTGATAAAGGCAAGACATAGAAACTGTTTTTTCTCGGCAGGTGAAGAGAAAACAACTATTTGCATTTTCTTATCAAGAACAGACAAACAATTGTGAATACTTTGTCTTTTTGAACAGAGCAAAAATCGACTTTCTATTTTATACCAATGTCTTTAAAATCAATTCATTTTGATCTAAGTCCATCCTGAACACACTTAAAATTTGTTTCCAAAGATTTCCCTTCACAAACTTTCTACAACTTTCTTTGCATTCATATTTTGTCCTAAGCCATTTCTTTCCAAACAGTCATCTCATTTAGGACATAATTACCTTCTTTTACTTTCAACAAAAATGCATTCCCATTCCTCATCTTTCTTATACATCTCTGACTTTTCTACATATAGAGTTGTGTACCTTATTTCCCTCAGTCTTACTGTTACCAGAATTGTTCACTCTTTAGAAACCTTAAACTCCAGTGAAGACCAAGGAGTAACCAATTGTGAACCGTTACACCAGAATTCTTAAATGGCAAATTTGTGAATCAGTTAAGCATAAAACATGTTTACCAACAAATTTAAATATCCTTAGTTCTTTGCAATAAGTCAAAAGCACCAACCTATGTCCAGTAATCAATGTTTTAGCACTTTATCCCATTTGGAAAAGACCTAGATGTCCAACAAATTTTATTCCATTTATCATCCAAGGAAAAATTCAAAGTTTCAGGTTACCAAAGACTTTGAAAGTTATCTTAACAATTACCCATGAAAGCTTTGAGACAGACAATTAACTATCAATTTAGTCATCTTTTTGTTAACAAATTCCAACAGAGATAGTATAGGCTTATCTGACCTTCAGCAAACCTCAACAGAATAAGTTTTACATTTAGTGCTAATAACTTAAAAGACATGTCTATCTTAATTAAACCAACAACTTAACTTAGTTTAAATACTGATTTATCTTCCACCTGGGCCCACCCCATTTTCAAGTTTTACCTGAGACACTGGGGTTTGTAAAAGCTACAGAATGGAACAAATGAGAGTCCAAGTAGACTGTATAGTAATCAGAATTGGTTTTCCTTTTCAGGCAAAAGTTTTAACTCATGACCTACCTTCTCCCGTGTCTATAGTTCTAAAGCCCCTAATATAGGGAATTAAGAGCAATGTCCTTTAATTACATTTAAAAGTTCCAAAAGTTTTCCCTCACTGACTTTTGCTCCTCCTGCCTTAAGAGCCATCTCAACCAACCTACATAAAGTGATATTCATTTGTTCTGTTTATATTACTCATACCCTGCTATAAGTACCCACAACACACCAGTGGGAAAAAAGGTGTGGCCCTGCAAAACTCACACTGAAGCTTCTTCTCCTGTTTCATTTTTCATCTCGGGTTTCATTTCTTGTCTCAGTTCCTTGTTCAGGTGCCACTTGCTTCCTCCTGATGTCACACAGGAGAAGAATGAGGCGCAAACAAGTCAGCTGCAAGAGAATTGGAGCAGGAGGTGTCAGTAGAAAAGACTGTCTCCCCGAACAACTCCTCAGTCTCACATTTATTAGAAAATGAGTAACAACCAACAAAGAAGCCAGAGTAGATTAAACTATGACCATGAGTTTTGTAGATACATAAGAAGAAAGGCAAAACATGTCTGGTAATGTAGTACATGACCAATAGTGAGCAAGCTCAAATGAAAGTATTGTTGGACTAATTGCTGATGCTCTCTAGGGAAGGGGAGATAACAGAAAAAAGAAGCAGGTGGTGTTCTGCCTTGAGTGAGCCAGTCATCCCCAGCTGCTGGGTTTCAATGACATATATTGTCCTCTCCCCCAGAGGCCTGTTGCCAGCACATGTTTTTCTTAAGGCTATATCTAAGCATGCTTGGTAATTAGTAAAATTTCTCATAAGTTATATATTAAGCAGTACGTTGTTCTGAGGGATGGTTACAATTCAGCCTTTGTTTAGTAGCATGTTACTTAATCTCTATGTGTTTGTGGTCTTTCTTTTTTTTTTTTTTCTTGTGCTTTAAATATAGTTTTGGGCACCTGGGTGGCTCAGTGGGTTAAGCCTCTTCCTTCAGCTTGGTCATGATCTCAGGGTTCTGGGATCAAGTCCCGAGTCGGGCTCTCTCCTCAGTGGGAAGCCTGCTTCTCCCCACTCTTTCTCTCTGCCTGCCTCTCTGCCTACTTGTGATCTCTGTCTGTCAAATAAATAAATAAAATATTTAAAAAAATCTAGTTTTACCACATTATAATCAGAAAAGACTCATGGGATGACTTTGATCTTGAATTTGTTAAGGCTTGTTTTGCAGGATAATATGTGGTCTATTCTGGAGAATGTTCCATGTACACTTAAAAAAGGAGTGTGTATTATTCTGCTTTAGGATTGAATGATCTGAATATATGTTAAATTCATCTTTTCCAGTGTGCCACTCAAAGCCACTGTTTCCTTGTTGAATTTCTGTTTAGACTATCTATTTAGACAATCTAAGTTCTGCATTAAAGTCCCCTACTACTGGGGCATCTACGAGGCTCAGTCAGTTAAGTGTTAAACTCTTAAACTCTTGATTTCAGCCACATCATGATCTCAGGGTCATGAGATCCAGTCCCAAATAGGGCTCTGGGCTCAGTGGGGAGTCTGCTTTTCTCCCACTCCCTCAATCCCTCCCCTGCTTGTGCTCTCTCTAAAAAAATAAATAAATTTGTAAAAGAGTCCCCTACTATTACTATATTATTATTGATTAATTCCTTTATTTTATAATCAAGAGTTTATTTATTTGGGTGCATAGATATTTTTAATTATTATTACTTCTTGTTGGATTTTCCTCTTTATTATTACACAGTGTCCCACTTTTTTTTTTTTTTTTAATTACAGTCTTTGTTTTAAAGTCTATTTTGTTCAATATTAGTATTGGTACTCTGGCTTTCTTTTGAGATCCATTTGCATGATGAATGTTTCTCCATCCCCTCACTTTCAATCTCCAGGTGTCTTTAGGTATAAAATGAATAGACATAATATAGATAGGTCATTTTTTAATCCATTCTGTCACCTTATATCTTTTGATTTGAATGATTGCTCCATTTACATTCAAAGTATTTGATAGATATATGATAGATAGATAGATATGCATTTATTGTCTTTTAATTGTTTGTTTTGTGGTCATTTCTGAAGACTTTTTTTTTTTTTTTTTTCCTGAGCCTTTCTTGTCTTTCCTCCATGGTTTGCTGATTTTCTGTAGGGATATATTTGGATTCCTCTTTCTTTATTCTTTGCTTATTTATTAGTAGTTTTTTATTCATGGTTACCGTTTGGTTTGTATACAATCTCTTGTGCTTATAGCAGTCTATAGTAGTCTATGTTAAGTTGATGATTATTTTAGTTGAAACTCATTCCTTTCTCCTCTTCTCCACATGTTTTAGGTATATGTTTCTGTGTTTTATATACTTTTATTTTGTGAGTTCTTCAGTGATTATTAGAAGAATATTTATATATTTATTTATTTTTACTGCTTATTTATTTTCTACCTTTATACTGTAATTTTTGGTCTCCCCTTCTATTCAAAGAGTCCCCTTTAATATTTCTTGCAGAGCTGTTTTGGTATTTATGAACTCCTTTATTTTTTGTTTGCCTAAGAAACTCTTTCTCTGCTTCTATTCTGAATGATAGACTCGCTATATAGAGTATTCTTGACTATAGATTTTTGCCATTCAGTTCTTTGAGTATATCATTCAACTCCCTTCTTGCTTGCAAAGTTTCTGCTAAAAAACAAAATATCTTGGTAGCCTTTCCGGGTTTCCCTTGTAAGTTGCTGTCTTCTTTTATGTTGCTACTTTTAAAAATTTTTACCACTATATTTTGTCAATTTATTTAACAATATGTCTTTGAGAGGATCTGCTTTTGTTGATTTCAATAGGACTTCTCTTTGCCTCCTGGATCTGGATATCTGTTTCTTTCCCCAGATTAGGAAGTTTTCAGCTATTGTTTCCTCAAATAAATTTGCTGCACCCTTTTCTTTCCCTTCTTCTTGGGACTGCTTTAGTACAAATGTTATTACATTTGATGGAATCACTGAACTTCCAATGTCTATACTCATTTTGCATAATTATTTTATCTTCCTTTTGTTCAGCTTGATTATTTTTAATTACTCTGTCTTCTTGGTCACTAATCCATTCTTCTGTTTCTTCCATTCTACTGTCCATTGTGTCAAGCTTCTTTCTCATTTCATTGCTGAGCCCTTTATCTCTTCTATATTATTCCTTATCTCTGTATTAAGGATCTTACCAGTGTCTTCCTTTCTTTTCTCAAGTCTAGTCAGTATTCATATGATCATTGATTTAAATTCTCTATCAGGCATGTAATGCATATCTGTTTCACTTAGATCTCTAGCTGTGCCCTTGTCCTGTTCTTTCATTTGTAATTAATTTATCTTTCTTCATATTTCTGTCTCTTTGTGTCAGTTTCTCTGTGTTGGGAAAGTCATCTAGGTCTTTTTGCTTTTGAGAATAGTGACTTTATTGAGAGAACTTCCTGTAGTGCCTTGCAGTGCAATGTTCCCTATTTGCCAAAGCCTTGTACTTCAGGTTAGTGTCTTGTGTGTGCTGTTTATGCCTTCTGCTGTGTCTAAGTCACTTTTCCTTTTAGTGTAAATGTTTACACTGACTTTCTGCCTGTTGTGGGCTGTATTTGTTCTCTGTGGTGTTAATGGAAACAAGGCAGGTCAGTTCTGAAGGGGTGTGCCTCCAGGATAACTTGGTAGCAAGGTGGAGGTCTTAGCAGAATTTGTGCTGGGCCACTAGTCTTATGCCCAGTCCCTCAAAATGCTGTGCTGGCTGGGTGGGGTGTGTGTGTGTGGTGGTGCTGTGCCCTTGTCAAATACCATTTTAGAGTTAGTTTTTAAGCAATTAGGAACAGAAACCTATTTCTAAAATCCAGAAGATAAAATTATAATTTTCTGTAAAAATGTCTGCAACATAAATTAAATATTTTTGTAATCAAAATGTATACCTTACTGAAAATTACCTTATTTTAATGATTTAAGAACATGCTATTTCTAAACATAGAAACTATAATGGTACAATCCCTGAATTATCTGTGTATGTAGATTATAAAATAGATATTTGCTTATTAAATAAAACTCTTTGAATAATTAATGTTTGATGTCTATATAAATATATGTTCTATAGAGCTTTTCAAATAAACCTAAAATTAGTGTTTTCCCAGTATTCAGAAAACCAAAGAAAAACAAAATCACCTTGAAGTTAAACATCACATATCTACACTTGACTAAGTGAGTTTACTGTAAGAGAGTCTTAATCTCTCAAAGTGTTTTCCCTGATGTGGCAATTTAGCTGAGCCTTCAAGAAGACATTCTACCACTTTTTAATTTAATTTAATTTTATTTTATTTTAGTATGTTTGCTTCTAATAATGTGTTATATGGCAAGAATAGTCATCTATAGCCATATGCTAATGGTGGCACTAGTTTTGCCATTAAATAAGCACATTAATCTGATATGATATTATGTGACCTTCTCTATGTTAGTAAATGTAATTTTCAGTAAGTTTTTATCCACTGTTCTTAGCAAAGAGACTGCAGGCAGGAAAGACAAAATCATATTTACAATAGTTGTCCATTCTGGTGAATACAAATAATTAACTTTGCCAAGGTAGAAGGGATATAATCAAATTAAATTGAAACCAAGTAACTCCCATCACCTGGAAGAATGATACAAATGGAGAATTTGTAGAAACTCTCCCAGTATGGAGATCATATGAATAGCTGGAAATACCACTTGACTAAGTTTACTGCATTTATTTATTTATTTTTTTCAATAAGGTATGGACAAGCAAATGGAATAGAAGAAAAATAATGGAAATCACAAACCTCTGCATCTTTTGAAGTAATGGAATGCATTGAAAATTTCAAGTTTCTCTCAGGTGAAGCATTACTTATGGTTTACTAATGATTACTAATGATTTACTATGGTTTGGTAAGGAGAGATGGGAACAGTTTGGGGGGCTTCAACTTGGATTTTTTTCTCTTTTTTTTTTTTTTTTTTGAGATTTTATTTATTTATTTGAGAGAGAGTGACAGAACCTAAGCTGGAGGGAGAGGGATCTCAGGACCATGAGATCATGACTTGAGCCTGAACCAAGAGCTGACTGCTTAACCTGAGCCCCCCCAGGAACCTTCAACCTTGCTTTTCCTAACATCATCTTTCTAAATCTCAGGTTAAGAAACCACTGTGAGAACTATTCCACCAGGTAAGTATGTCCATTTTAATAATGCATTAAAATACTAAGCAAATAAGCACAGACTGGGTCTGTGTACCTACTGTATCCAATATGAGAGCTTTATGCCAAAATTATGTCATCCCATAAGGTGCCCTCTAACAGGAATGCCACAACAGCAATTCAAGACACCTGGTATCAGTGCTTAGTGAGACTGCATTTAACAGACAAAATATTTGGTATTTCTCTTTCCCCAGTGCTCCCCTTTAAGGAGAGTGCAGACAGGATTGATGGTTTAAAAAAAAAAAAAAAAGACAGCTTCCACCTTAATTAGTGTACTTTCATTCTGATTACAGAGTTGGGTTTAAAAAGTAAAGAAGAGATTATAATGTGTTCCTTGTAGCCGCTGACTAGTTTCATCACCTTTACTTTAACATTTTTAATCACATAAATGAAGCAACATCCCAGGCAACAGCCCACTTTGTCCTTAGCTCTTAAGTCTATTATCTCTACTCTTTGTCTTTCTAAATAACCCTTGATTTACCTGGTTAATTTCCAATGAAAACTTAAGATGGATATTTCCTCTGTTGTATCCTTTGTTTTCTCACCCACACTAGTACAAAATATTTCATTATATAGTCTTTTTATGTTTGTTTAAATGGGATTCAACTAAAGACTCCAAATAAACAAACAGCAAATTTGTCATTGGCACCTTTTACCTGCTTCCAATTTTCTGTAGTTTTATCTTAACCTTAATCTTAAAATATTCTGCTTAAAGGTAAAGCTCATATTACTGCTTCAAAATAATATTTAAATAGAGTATTCAACTAAAAATATAAAATTTTATTTGGAACAGCATAGTAATTTAATGTACATTAATGTAGATTCATATTTTATTCTATTTATTCATTATTAGAATAATCCAATTAGGAACCAGGATAATTTAGATGCAATTTTTTTTTCTTAAATATACTCAACTGATAAATTATTTTACATGTACAATTGCAGGGGAGCCTGGGTGGCTCAGTGGGTTAAAGCCTCTGCCTTTGGCTCAGGTCATGATCTCAGGGTCCTGGGATCCAGCCCCACCTTGGGCTCTCTGCTCAGCAGGTAGCCTGCTTCCCTTCCTCTCTCTCTGCCTACCTGTGATCTCTGTCAAATAAATAAATAAAAGAATTAAAAATAAATAAATAAATAAATAAATAAATGCACAATTGCAATAAATCATTACCTGTATACAATTATTATGGCAAGTACATAATTTAAAACATTTTTTTAATTAATTAATTTATTTGAGAGAGAGAGAGAAAGAAGAGAGAGCATGCAAGGGGGAGGGACAGAAGAGGGATAGAGAGAGTCTTAAGCAAACTCCAGGCTGAGTGTGGAAGCATGCTAAGTGTGGACCCTGATGCAAGGCTTGACCTCATGACCCTAAGATCATGACCTGAGTTGAAACCAAGAGTTGGATGTTTGTTTCTAGGTGCCCCTAGAACACTTAGTTTTTAAGGTAAATTTATTCTTTCAGTGGAATATATTAGTGTTGGTATAAATAAATAATTTTCTTTATATGTTAGGGTCACATCCATTCTTTTTTTTAACCTCATTTTAATAATGTTTATTTTCTACAACTATAGCAAGTTCTTTCTATATGTTCACTCTTTGTGAGTAATAAAATATCCTGGAAAAATATAAAATCCTGACAAATCAAATATCTTTTATTTTCTAGGCTAGAAATACATTTTATATTAAGCATAGCTTCTTGAATTTTTGTTTACCTGGAGAAGTATGACCCATTTATTTATTATTATACACTGGAAATGAAAGCTATTGCTGGAGGTCTTCAGCTACATAAGGTGGTATCAAAGTTCATATGTTAAGTGGCTACAGTCAGTCATCATTTCCTGCAAGCTGAAGGAACCATACAGAGCACCTCTAGGCATTCAAAATAAGTAAATGTTTAATAATTCATGTGCTATCAGGACTCACACATATTAAAAATATATTTATTGGGGGTGCCTGGGTGACTTAGTGGGTTAAAGCCTCTGCCTTTGGCTCTGGTCATGATCTCAGGGTCCTGGGATCAAGCCCCGCATTGGGCTCTCTGCTCAGCAGGGAGCCTGCTGTCTCCTCTCTCTCTGTCTTCCTCTCTGCCTACTTGTGATCTCTGTCTTTAAATAAATAAATAAAATCTTAAATATATATATATATGTGTATATATATATATATATATATAGTTATTTTGTTTCAATTGTTAAATGAACCTCTGTAATTTCTTCTGTATTATCCTCTGGCTCTGGGCAACAGTGTCAGTTTTATTTTCTTCTATATTTAAGCAGAAACCTAAGAGATAGCCAAGTGTGTCAGAGATGAGTATATATATATATATATATATTTTTTTTTTTGTATCAGATGTTTCTTAGAAATATGCAATGTGCAGGCAATCAGCAGTAATACTTTAACATACTTAATCTTAAGTATCAAGCTGCAGGCTACTTTTCCCTAATACACTTAAAAACATATGGTTGTTTCTGTTTTTGGTGTCAATTTTGTTGGGTGGGCAATACTTAGGCACAACATGAGACATTTTCATTGATTCTTAAAAGGTCTTTATTCACACTTGAGCTAAAGCAGCTGGTGAAGGGTTAGAGAGCACTCAAGTCACCAAATCTCTGGATATTGCTTTCTGCTGCACCATCTGTGCCCTGTTAAATATTCTTGATTTTTGCCAAGTTTGGGCCAATTTATATGTTAAGTCAGTTACTGAAATCAGGATCCAAGAAGCTTCAGGGAGGAAAAAAAAAAGTGATATTAAACTGCACAAATCTTATACATTAATCATTAGTAATGGAATGGGAAGTTCAAGTACTGCCACTCAAACGACCATTGTGAGAAATCAGGCTCCCTGGATTTTGGGAGGACTGTGAATGTGAATTATTTTTCAGAACATTCACCCCAGAGAAATGTATCCCATCCTAATGTTTCAAGATAGAGAGTGAATTTTGTATGGGATGCTACAGAGCAGCTGCAGACTCAAGTCTGTTCACCAATGTTTTTAAATCTTCTATGCACCATAGCCTAGTAAGACCTAATATGGTAACTAGTTACTTTGGTAGCCTAACAATTTTACAGTCTTGTACCTGACAACAGCTTCAAATAATACAGATTAGCTAGTATGCAACTTCTCATTTTAAGAAACAGAGCATTCTAAATTGCCACATGGAACAAAGACTCAAATTAGGAATCTTGAGCCTGCTATTCTGCTCTTGAGATATTGATTTTCATCAGTGAAGAAGAATGTGTTGTTATTTCAAAATTAAAATGAAGTCTTAATATATAAAATCAAATTACATTAATTTTTAAAATTCTTTCAATTAAATTAGATATAAAGTTTCATTGAGATTAGTAACCAGCCAGGTGTGGAAAACATTAAAATTTGAGTCTAGAAATTTTAGAGACTAAATAAAAGAGAAAAACAAAGATGGTTAAGAAATATAGGGAGGAAAAATATATTTTCCCCTGAGTAATTAGCAAAACTATGTACATGAAATAATATGTAATTCAATTGGATCTATGTGAAAGATCAAAATATTCTAATATAACTAATGAGACTGGTGTTAGCTAATACTTGCCAATTATCTTCTATGTGCCCACTACTGTGCTGAATGTGTTAATTCATTATCTCATTTATCTATTCAAGCTATAGGTGTATACACTCTAAGTATGCATTAGAAGACACATATTTTATACACACAAAATTGTAACAATATAGTTACTGACATCAAAGCCATTTCAAATTCATTCACTGCCAAAAATGACTTTTAAATCATATACGAGTTTCTTAATCATGGGTTCAACAATCATCTCGTGTTATCTGAGACTACAACTCATATCCCATATTATAAAGGACTAAGATCATATTTTATTTTTTTTTTCTTTATGTTGCTTGAAATGAGTGGTGACATATTCTGCAAAGAACATTAAGTACCTTGTCCACATACAAACAAAGATATAAACTTTGGCCTACTGCCAAAATATCAAAGAAAATTGGCAAAGAGTATCTTTAGAACCATTTAAAAATCTGCCAAGTTTTTAATGCTTACAGCAGAAACAACAATGTTCACTAGGATTAAATGTTTAGTTTTATTTGGCACAAGCAAAGTGATGAATCACTTAGTCTCTACCGGGATGTCCAGGCATCTCTGTCATGATTGTCAAGATGCAGATAGTACTATTAAGTTTCAAAGTATTCCAGGAATCAGAAAAATTGTGTTTAATAAATTGAATAGCTCAAAAAGATTTTTTAAAGATTTATTTTGAGATAGAGAAAGAGACAGTAAGCAAGTTGGGGGAGAGGCAGAAGCAGAGGGTGAGAGAGAGTCCAAGCGGACTCCCTGCCAAGTGTGGAATTGGCAGCAAGGCTTGATATCACAGACACTGAGATCACAGCCTGAGCCAAAATCAAGAGTTAGAGACCTAACTGACTGTGCCACCCAGGCATCCCAAAGAGATTGTGTTTTTTTAATTATTTTTGAGAAAGAGAAACATATGTATTTTCTTAGAGGAAGTAAATATAAAGCTCAAAGTTCGATATGATTTAAAAGTTTCTGAGATATTAACATACATAATTATAAAATTGGAAAATGAATTGAGTTTATGTAATTCCTCAGGGCTAGAATACCAAATTATAATGTAAAATTTTTTAAAAAAGTGTTCTATGTATGATCTTTATTTAAATGCACAACTCCCTCAGTTTATGAATGATAAGAAGGAGAGTGAAGTAAAATAATGTATATTTTTAAGTAACAACTCAAGTATGAAATTACCCAAATTTCCTTCCATCAGACAATCACAGTCAGTGGACACCATGCCCTTCAAGTAGTAAATCAGGATCTAAATGAATGACATCATACTTCATCAATAAGAACCATCCATCTAACCCTTATAGGTGTATTAAAGTTGGTGATACAAAGATTAACTTACATCATAATAATATATGATTTAATATTTTATCAAGAACTCATGAAGTATCAAAAAACTCATTAAGTATCATCTCTAAAAATCATATAAAAAATTCAAATATTAAAAATTTACACTCTTTGGTGGCACCTGGCTGGCTCAGTCAGTTAAGTGGCTGCCTTTGACTCAGGTCATGATCTTCAGGTCCTGGGATCAAGCCCCATGTCAGGCTCCCAGCTCAGTGGGGAGTCTGATTCTCTGCCTCTACCTCTCACCCTGCTCATGATCTCTCTCTCTCTCTCTCTCTCAAATGAATACATAAAATCTTTTAAAAAATAAATTTAAAATTAAAAAAAAAAATTAAAAAGGGGCACCTGGGTGGCTCAGTGGTTTAAAGTTTCTGCCTCCAGCTTCGGTCGTGATCCCAGGGTCCTGGGATTGAGCCCCGCATAGTGCTCTCTACTCTGCGGGGAGACTGCTTCCCCCTCTCTCTCTGCCTGCCTCTCTGCCTACTTGTGATCTCTCTCTCTGTCAAATAAATAAAATATTTAAAGAAAATTACACTATTTGACATTACATAGTGCTATTGGATAATTAATGGCCAACATCCATAATATTTACTGAGGTTAGATGAATACCAAAAGAGTTTCAGTTTGGTTCTATATCATTATATTGTAGCCACTAAACTTAATATGAAGAGACAATCCAATGCCATTAACACTCCATAAATCCCGTTTCTATAAATTATTTATAAAAACTCAGGTAAACAGGGGGAGGAGTCAAGATGGCGGAGAAGTAGGAGGCTGAGACGACATCAGCCAGCAGGAGATCAGCTAGATAGCCTATCAAACCATTCCGAAGACCTACAAATCCAACAGGAGATCGAAGAGAAGAAAAACAACAATTCTAGGAACAGAAAATTGACCACTTTCTGAAAGGTAGGACCAGCGGAGAAGTGAATCCAACGCGACGGGAAGATAGACCCCAGGGGGAGGGGCCGGCTCCCGGCAAGCGGCGGAGCACAAAATCAGGACTTTTAAAAGTCGGCTCCACGGAGGGACATCACTCCAGAGGCTAAACTGGGGTGAAGACCTCACGGGGACAATGTGGACTCAGGTCCCACGGGGTCACAGAAGGAGCGGGGGTGTCTGAGTGTTGCAGAGCTCACAGGTATTAGAGCAGCGAAGCCGGCTGCGGAGACAGAGCCGAGGTTTCCTAGTGGTCTGTGACATGGGCTGGTGCTCTGTGGCACGGGCCGGTGCTCTGTGCGAGGAGTCCCCACAAGATCCGGGGACACTCCGACCCGGGAGAGCTCAGGGATCTACGGGGTCCGGAGACTCCAGGTGGGACTCTGCCAGAGATAGAGACACTTGGTCACAGGCTGCGTGAGATCGGAGCACTCCCAGAAGCCAGTGAGATGGGACTGCTTACGCACGACTTTCTCTGAGCGCGGTCTGCGGGCGAGCGGGTGTCTGCGGGCGGGCGCACGCGCGGTCTCCGGCGCAAACGTGGGCTAGGGAGACTGGAGGGATTAAACGCTTTTCTCTGAAGGCGCACTGAAGACTGGGGCCCCTAGCTCTCGGCTCCTCTGAACCGGAGATTGGGAGGCCGCCATTGTCATTCCCGTCCTCCAGAACTCTACAGAAAGCGCGTTCAGGGAACAAAAGCTCCTGAAAGCAAACCTGAGAGGATTACTTAGCCCGGCCCCTGGCAAGGGCGGTGCAACTCCGCCTGGGGCAAAGACACCTGAGAATCACTACAACAGGCCCCTCCCCCAGAAGATCAAAGAAATACAGCCAAGACCGAGTTCACTTAACAAGGAGAACAGCAGATTTTTATCTGGACAAAATGACAAGGCAGAAAAACTCACCACAAAAAAAAGAGCAGGAGACAGGATGGAAGGCTAGGGACCTAATCAATACAGACATTGGTAATATGTCAGATCTGGAATTCAGGATGACGATTCTCAAGGTTCTAGCCGGGCTCGAAAAAGGCATGGAAGATATTAGAGAAAGACTGTCAGGAGAAATAAAAGCCCTTTCTGGAGAAATAAAAGAAATAAAGTCTAATCAAGTTGAAATAAAAAAAGCTATTAATGAGGTGCAATCAAAAATGGAGGCTCTTACTGCTAGGATAAATGAGGCAGAAGACAGAATTAGTGATATAGAAGACCAAATGGCAGGGAATAATGAAGCAGACCAAAAGAGAGACAATCAACTACTGGACCACGAGGGGAGAATTCGAGAGATAAGTGATGCCATAAGACGAAACAACATTAGAATAATTGGGATTCCAGAAGAAGAAGAAAGAGAAATAGGAGCAGAAGGTATACTGGAGAGGATTATTGTAGAGAATTTCCCTAATATAGCAAGGGGAACAAGCATCAAAATCCAGGAGGCCCAGAGAACACCTCTCAAAATCAACAGGAATCGACCCACACCCCGCCATCTAATAGTAAAATTTACAAGTCTTAGCGACAAAGAGAAAATCCTGAAAGCAGCACGGGACAAGAAGTCTGTAACATACAATGGTAAAAATATGATATTGGCAGGAGACTTATCCACAGAGACCTGGCAGGCCAGAAAGAACTGGAATGATATATTCAGAGCACTAAATGAGAAAAACATGCAGCCAAGAATACTTTATCCAGCTAGGTTATCATTGAAAATAGAAGGAGAGATTAAAAGCTTCCAGGACAAACAAAAACTGAAAGAGTTTGTAAACACCAAACCAGCTCTACAGGAAATATTGAAAGGGGTCCTCTAAGCAAAGAGAGACCCTAAAAGTATTACCAGAAAGGAACAGAGACATTATACAGTAACAATCACCATACAGGCAATACAATGGCACTAAACTCATATCTCTCAATAGTTACCCTGAATGTAAATGAGCTAAATGCCCCAATCAAAAGACACAGGGTTTCAGAATGGACAAAAAAACCAAAACCCATCAATATGCTGCCTACAAGAAACTCATTTTAGACTGGAAGACACCTCCAGATTGAAAGTGAGGGGGTGGAAAACAATTTACCATGCTAATGGACATAAGAAGAAAGCTGGGGTGGCAATCCTTATATCAGATCAATTAGATTTTAAGCCAAAGACTATAATAAGAGATGAGGAAGGACACTTCATCATACTCAAAGGGTCTGTCCAACAAGAAGGTCTAACAATTTTAAATATCTATGCCCCAAACATTGGAGCAGCCAACTATATAAACCAATTAATAACAAAATCAAAGAAACACATTGACAAGAATACAATAATAGTTGGAGACTTTAATACACCCCTCACTGAAATGGACAGATCATCCAAGCAAAAGATCAACAAGGAAATAAAGGTCTTAAATGACACACTGGATGAGATGGACATCACAGATATATTCAGAACATTCTACCCCAAAGCAACAGAATACACGTTCTTCTCTAGTGCCCATGGAACACTCTCCAGAATAGATCACATCCTGGGTCATAAATCAGGTCTCAACAGGTATCAAAAGATTGGGATCATTCCCTGCATATTTTCAGACCACAATGCTCTGAAGCTAGAACTCAGTCACAAGAGGAAATTTGGAAAGAGCACAAATACATGGAGACACAACAGCATCCTTCTAAAAAATGAAAGGGTCAACCAGGAAATTAAAGAAGAATTGAAAAAAAAAACATGGAAACAAATGATAATGAAAATACAACGGTCCAAAATCTGTGGGACACAACAAAGGCAGTCCTGAGAGGAAAATATATAGCGATACAAGCCTATCTCAAGAAACAGGAAAGGTCTCAAATACACAACCTAACCCTACACCTCAAGGAACTCGAGAGAGAACAACAAAGAAAGCCTAAACCCAGCAGGAGAAGAGAAATAATAAAGATCAAAGCAGAAATCAATGAAATAGAAACAAAACAAAACAACAACAACAAAAAACAATAGAACAAATCAATGAAACTAGGAGCTGGTTCTTTGAAAGAATTAATAAGATTGATAAACCCCTGGCCAGACTTATCCAAAAGAAAAGAGAAAGGACCCAAATAAATAAAATCATGAATGAAAGAGGAGAGATCACAACCAACACCAAAGAAATACAAACAATCATAAGAACATATTATGAACAACTCTATGCCACAAATTCGACAATCTGGAAGAAATGGATGCTTTCCTAGAGACATATAAACTGCCAAAACTGAACCAGGAAGAAATAGAAAACCTGAATAGGCCCATAACCAGTAAGGAGATTGAAACAGTCATCAAAAATCTCCCAACAAACAAAAGCCCAGGGCCAGATGGCTTCCCAGGGGAATTCTACCAAACATTTAAAGAAGAATTAATTCCTATTCTCCTGAAACTGTTCCAAAAAATAGAAATGGAAGGAAAACTTCCAAACTCATTTTATGAGGCCAGCATCACCTTGATCCCCAAACCAGACAAGGATCCCATCAAAAAAGAGAATTACAGACCAATATCCTTGATGAACACAGATGCGAAAATTCTCACCAAAATACTAGCCAATAGGATCCAACAGTACATTAAAAGGATTATTCACCACGACCAAGTGGGATTTATTCCAGGGCAGCAGGGTTGGTTCAACATCCGCAAATCATTCAATGTGATACAGTACATTAACAAAAGAAAGAACAAGAACCATATGATACTCTCAATAGATGCTGAAAAAGCATTTGATAAAGTGCAACATCCCTTCCTAATCAAAACTCTTCAAAGTGTAGGGATAGAAGGCACATACCTCAATATTATCAAAGCCATCTATGAAAAACCCACGGCAAGTATCATTCTCAATGGAGAAAAACTGAGAGCTTTTCCGTTAAGGTCAGGAACACGGCAGGGATGTCCACTATCACCACTGCTATTCAACATAGTACTAGAAGTCCTAGCCTCAGCAATCAGACAACAAAAAGAAATTAAAGGCATCCAAATCGGCAAAGAAGAAGTCAAACTATCGCTCTTTGCAGATGATATGATACTATATGTGGAAAACCCAAGAGGCTCCACTCCAAAACTGCTAGATCTTGTACAGGAATTCAGTAAAGTGTCAGGATATAAAATCAATGCACAGAAATCAGTTGCATTTCTTTACACCAACAACAAGACAGAAGAAAGAGAAATTAAGGAGTCAATCCCATTTACAATTACACCCAAAACCATAAGATACCTAGGAATAAACCTAACGGAAGAGGCAAAGAATCTATACTCAGAGAACTATAAAGTACTCATGAAAGAAATTGAGGAAGACACAAAGACATGGAAAAATGTTCCATGCTCATGGATTGGAAGAATAAATATTGTGAAAATGTCTATGCTACCTAAAGCTATCTACACATTTAATGCAATGCCTATCAAAATCCCATCCAATTTTTTCAAAGAAATTGAACAAATAATCCTAAAATTTATATGGAACCAGAAAAGACCTCGAATAGCCAAAGCAATATTGAAAAAGAAAACCAAAGTTGGTGGCATCACAATTCCCGACTTCAAGCTATATTACAAAGCTGTCATCATTAAGACAGTATGGTACTGGCACAAAAACAGACACATAGATCAATGGAACAGAATAGAGAGCCCAGAAATAGACCCTCAACTCTATGGTCAACTAATCTTCGACAAAACAGGAAAGAACATCCAATGGAAAAAAGATAGCCTCTTCAACAAATGGTGTTGGGAAAATTGGACAGCCACATGCAGAAAAATGAAATTGGACCATTTCCTTACACCACACACGAAAATAGACTCAAAATGGATGAAGGATCTCAACGTGAGAAAGGAATCCATCAAAATCCTTGAGGAGAACACAGGAAGCAACCTCTTCGACCTCAGCCGCAGCAACTTCTTCCTAGGAACAACGCCAAAGGCAAGGGAAGCAAGGGAAAAAATGAACTATTGGGACTTCATCAAGATCAAAAGCTTTTGCACAGCAAAGGAAACAGTCAACAAAACCAAAAGACAACTGACAGAGTGGGAAAAGATATTTGCAAATGACATATCAGATAAAGGGCTAGTATCTAAAATCTACAAAGAGCTTAGCAAACTCAACACCCAAAGAACAAATAATCCAATCAAGAAATGGGCAGAGGACATGAACAGACATTTCTGCAAAGAAGACATCCAGATGGCCAACAGACACATGAAAAAGTGCTCCATATCACTGGGCATCAGGGAAATACAAATCAAAACCACAATGAGATACCACCTCACACCAGTCAGAATGGCTAAAATGAACAAGGCAGGAAATGACAGATGCTGGCGAGGATGTGGAGAAAGGGGAACCCTCCTACACTGTTGGTGGGAATGCAAGCTGGTGCAACCACTCTGGAAAACAGCATGGAGGTTCCTCAAAAAATTGAAAATAGAGCTACCTTATGACCCAGCAATTGCACTACTGGGTATCTATCCTAAAGATACAAACGTAGTGATCCAAAGGGGCATGTGTACCCGAATGTTTATAGCAGCAATGTCCACAATAGCCAAGTTATGGAAAGAACCTAGATGTCCATCAACAGATGAATGGATAAAGAAGATGTGGTATATATATACGATGGAATACTATGCAGCCATCAAAAGAAATGAAATCTTACCATTTGCGACGACATGGATGGAACTAGAGCGTATTATGCTTAGCGAAATAAGTCAACTGGAGAAAGACAACTACCACATGATCTCCCTGATATGAGGAAGTGGAGATGCAACGGGGGTGGGAGTTAAGGTGGTAGGAAAAGTAAAAATGAAAGAAGATGGGATCGGGAGGGAGAAAAACCAAAAGAGACTCTTAATGTCATAAAACAAACTGAGGGGGGTGGGGGGAAGTGGGGTTGGGTGAGGGTGGTGGGGTTACATCATATGTTTAAATAAAGCTTAAAGTAATTAAAAAAAATACTCAGGTAAACAATATAAAACTTACTCCATCCTAATAAGCTGTATATTTTTTAAATGCAGACATTGAGGTCCAAGCCAATAAAGAATATATGTTTGCCACAAATATTATAAAATTGATTAAAAACTGGCATACATTTGAATATTTGAAATGGAAAAAAAACTCTATATAAAAAGTCAAAGTTCCTTGTCCTTCTTTACTATCTTTTAAATTATTCCTCTATTCTCCCAGTTATCTCATTTTTTTCTCTATTTCTTCCCTCTAATTTTTAAAAAAAGATTTCATTTATTTATTTCAGAGAGAGAGGAGAAAATGAGAGAGAGAGAGAGAGCATAAGAGGGGAAAGGTCAGAGGGAGAAGTAGACCCCCTGCTAAGCAGGGAGCCTGATGTGGGACTTGATTCTGGGACTCCAGGATTATGGCCTGAACTGAAGGCAGTCACTCCACTAACTGAGCTATCCAGGTGCCCTTCCCTCTTAATTTTTTTTTTATATTTTTTCTCCAAAATCTAAGTTATGCTATTTAAACTATAAAACAAGGAGCAATCATCCAAATAGACTAACTCTAAAAAGGGACTGGAAATGACCTATATTCTGTATCATCATGATAATAAATTTAATTTGATTTTCATAGAGACTTTTATTTATATCTGCCAAAATACTAATATTCACCACAATCTTTTTGGAATTTTGTATCTCATAAAATTTTGAAAATAACCTTAGAATGCTATTTTGATGTTTTAAGACTCTCATTGTTGTCTTAAAGCTACAGAACAGATCTTCAGTGATTTTGAAAAATAAAATAATTGTATTTAAAAGATCTGTTCTCTAAAAACAGGAATAAGTGTTGAGATCTAAGCAAAAAGCTTTTCCTAAATAAAAATACTCATGAGCCTTTAAAATGATTTTTGAATTTTTCTATAGAGTCATAATGTATCTTTGCAAAGGAGGTAAATAAACACTAATAAAAAGGGAGGGAGAGTATTTTGGGGTATGTAAAAGAAATTTATATTGTACCAAGTAGAGTACTGTAATGAAATATGGAAGAATGAAATGCACACACATGGGTCTTGCTTCTGGATAATTAGAAGAATAGTACAAATATTTTCTATTAGTTGAAACTGTATAGAAGCGATTTTTCCTGAAAAAATATGAGTGTGTTTAATATGAGGAAATAAAAATTTAGATGCAGAGTGTGGCAATGACATCAGGATCAGAGAGGGAGATTTAAGAGAAATCAGTTAATGTTTGAAGAAATGTAGAAATGTGGAAAGGGCTAAACAAAAAGTTTCAAAGGGATAAGATTTTAGTTATACTTTTTTTTTCCAAATTTATCTTATGAAATAGGAACAATCTCCTAACACACACACCATAAGTCATAGAAAACTAAGGCCCAGAGCAATGAACTCAGTGTCTTGAGCTGTGAGAGCAAACCAACACTTAAGTTCCCAAGGCTTTAGCTATTGATAACACCTCATTAAACTATGAAAGTGTTCTTTAAAAGTAAGGGAAAAAACTAAGATAAAAGTTTGTTATTGAAAAGGTTTGACAAATATTACTTAAATGAATAAAAATAAAAACAATGAAGTAATATTTAATGAGTCATTACTTGAAAGACTAGATTTTAAAAATCCAGATCTTATAAATAATATGATTCAAAAAGAGGTTGGAAGATCATCAACACATATCTTAGCAAGTGTTTAGGAATGAGAGTATATGTAGATATTAATTCAAAATTACTGAAAATCTGATTTATATATTGAAGAGAGTGATATAAAAGTTGGCATATATACAGTGTGTTTATTATTTATTTATTTATATTTATTTTTTATTATGTTATGTTAGTCACCATACAGTACCTCATTAGTTTTTGATGTCGTGTTTCATGAGTCATTGTTTGCTTACACACTCAGTGCTCCGTGCAGTTGGTGCCCTCCTTAATACCCATCACCAGGATCACGCATCCCTCCATCTCCCTCCCTTCTAAAACCCTCAGTTTGTTTCCCAGAGTCCATAGTCTCTCATGGTTTGTCTCCCACTCTGACTTCCCTCCTTCATTTTTCCTTTCCTTCTCCTAGTGTCCTCCATGCTATTCCTTATACTCCACATGTAAATGAAACCATATGATAATTGACCTTCTCTACTTGACTTATTTTGCTTAGCATAATCTCCTCTAGCCCCATCCATGTTGATGCAAAAGTTGGGTATTCATTCTTTCTGATGGCTAAGTAATATGTACAGTCAGATCTTACTGGAAATTTTCAATGCAGTTATTATGGAATACCAAGATACCAAATAGCCATGGACAGATGCCACGTCTGTCTCCAAATCCAGATGTAAATATTCTTGATAGGATTCAAGGTTTGTCTGTACAGACAAGTTACATTGAAGAGTCCTGTAATGGATAAGTTTAATTTACTTATTTATCCTTTGAAAGATGCTTCTAAAACAATATTTTTCCCTTTTAACTATCAGCTTTTTAATAAAATTTAATCATTTCATAGTGTGTAATAATGCCATCAACTGAATGTAAGACTACAGTTTGATGTGGATAACTGGTCTTCTTGTCTGCAGAATGTAAAAGACACACTTGCTTTGATGTGTGCTGCATCTGAAACATTCTGGCTCTGACTCCATTCCCTCTTCTGGGATCTGGAAATCTTAGACTGGCATTAAGATGTGGGGAAATGTTCCCCACGTGACTGACTAGCCTGACAATGGGTAATAAAAACCTTATACAAATGTCTTACAGGACAACAGAAGTACAGTAACTAAAGCTGTTAGAAAGAGAAAAATGAGTTCAAATTAATAAATTTTATATATTTGTGTATTTGCAGAAGAGTGAGATAGAGAGGGAAGGGGGTTATTTTGAAGGAGCAATGAATGCAGGGAATTAATTTTATCATTAGTATATATAGTGTATATATACTATATATATGTATATATATATGTATATATATATATATATAGTGTAATTTTAATGAACACAAAGTGAATATTTTTATTGTGCAAAGTATAAAAAAGCAATACAGCCAAAAAACAACAGAAGCAAGAAAACCAACAGATTCTGAAATTAAAAACAAAACAAAACAAAACAAAACAAAACTTAACAGTTACAGAGAATTAGGGAACATAATAAGGTCTTTAGTTTTCATATGTAATTATACATGGAGATCGAAAAATCATTTAAGAACAAAAGAAATTCTGAATGTAGACCAAAAGACTTAGAAAACTTTTTAGTGTATAATTTTAAAAAATCATAAAAACACTTTTAAATTATGGGTCACAGTCTCAATTAGGCAATATTAAAATGTGTTTTAAGAGAGGCCAAGGACTCTTAGCATAATAAAATAAAATTACTAAAAACCACAAAGATCAGCATAAAACTTGGATCTTCTCCAAGAAACCTTGGCATGACAAAGTAGATCAATTTATAAACTGAATCTACTTTGCTAGAATGCCAGCCAATTAGACTGAACCTTTTCTTGAATATACATTACAGTTTTCGAGAAGCAAAAATATGAAGCATTTATTTTATCAAGGAAAGTGAGAAATTTTTCTTGAAAATCTGATAACTACTAAAATCCCATTTTGAGATTTTCTAACCTATAAGATGCTACTAGTGATAGTAGTTACACTGGTTCATTTCCTGTCCCCTATTCTGTAAATATCAATGCATTACTTAGCTCTTGTTCAAATGTATTTTTCACATCAACATATTGCAAATTAGCTTTTTTTAATATTCAAATTTGATCTAAAATCTACAATTAATAGTTTTGACAAAAATATAAGATGTAAAAGAAAAAAAAAAAAACAAGCATATTGAATATGACAAGATTGACGCCAAAGACCAGTTCTAAATATATTTCTGTTATTTCCATTCAATTCAGTTATTTATTGAGGACCTTCTATGCTTCAGGAACATATAGGATTATGATGATGATTGAGGCCATATTTATTGTATTTACTTGAACTTTCATTCAAACACCTATTTTTGAATTAATCACAAAATTTGTCTGTAATTAAAATAAAAGTTTACATACTTTTCCCTTATTTCTCTTATCCAAATTAAATTTGAGGAATTAACTCCCTTTTTAAATTTATATTTTTCATCTTTTTTATTATAAAGGTTTCCAAAAATACAGAATAGTTTAAAATGATAAAATTATCTTATGGAGTGATCAATTAATATTTTCACATTTCCTTTAATATCCATCTCTATCTCTGTCTATATATTATCATCATCACCTATTTAAACTATCTATACTTATTTATCTGTCCATCTGCTTTTGCATTTTTCTTTTATTGAATCACTTGCAAGTAAGTATTCCATATTCAAATTTGCTGAACCATTAATCACTCAAAAATCATACATTACATTTGGTTCTTAAATATCTTTAGATTCCTTAAATTTAATTTAAACATTTCTACATTATTTATTTTTGAACGATTAAGATAGTTTTATAGACCTTACTAGATTTGTCTGCTTTTATCTTTGTAGTGCTGTTCAATTTGTTTCTTCATACACTGTATTCTTTATGAACTAAACATATCTGAAGATGGGATCAGTTCTAGGTTACACATTTTTTGTTTAAAACACATCATAGTTCATTGGCTAGTTCACTGAAACTCATGAGGATCCCTTTACAGTCAAATTGTCTTATTACTAATCATGCTAAGTTGGATCACTTGATTTCCTTGCAGACACTGTGATCTAAAAGTTTATTTCTGCTCTGGTATTAGTAACATTCAGGAAGATGCCTAAACCAGTAATAACATGGGCCTGGATAATTATTGTTTTGAGGCTAAATCATACACATTTTCTTAATTCATCTTTTCCCTCCCCACTATTTACTAATAAGTGTTCTTTACAAAGGACTAGAGCTAATCTCATACAGCTAATCTCATGAACTATGATACACTGTAGTGCTCTCTTTTTAAGTAAGATATAAGCTTGATTTTTCTTAATGTTTCTTCCGCAAAAATTGTATGTCACTTATTTTTAGTTTATTTCTTTATGAACGTCAATATGTACTCACATATATTTATATATTTAGTGTATTGCAATTAGAATAATATGCTTTTTAATGCTTTAAATTTTTGCTAATTTCACCAGAGAGCTCCTTCAATTTGACATCTGTGCCCCAAATTAGTCTTTTTGGGGTTTTGATAGACAAAATATACCATGTTTTTCTTGCAGTTTCCCTGCCTTACATCTAGAAATATCCATTTATCCAAGAGATCCCATATATCCTATTAGTGAGGAATGCAGTGGTCAAGTTCTCCCTTTTTCTTTTCATGGTAGAAATACTACAGTATTCCCCATTGAGAAAGATGTCAGTCCAAAATAAAGTATATATCTTTTTTTTTTTTTTTTTTAATGGTAAGAGAGATACAACATCAGTTACAGCAACTACTTTCAAGATGTGTCTCCAAAGGCAAAGGAAACAAAAGTGAAAATGAAATTTTGGTACTTCATCAAAATCAAAAGCTTATGCACAGCAAAGGAAACAGTCAACAAAACAAAGAGGCAACCCATGAAATGGGAAGAGATTTTCTCAAATGACACAACAGACAAAGGGCTGATACCCAATATCTATAAAGAATTCCTCAAACTCAATACACACAAAACAGATAATTACATCAAAAAATGGGCAGAAGGGGGCACCTGTATGTCTCAGTGGGTTTAGCCTCTGCCCTGGGCTCAGGTCATGATCTCAGGGTTCTGGGATCAAGCCCCGCATCAGGCTCTCTGCTTGGCGGGGAGCCTGCTTCCCCCTCTCTCTCTGCCTGTCTCTCTGCCTACTTGTGATCCCTCTCTGTGTCAAATTAAAAAAAAAAAAAAATCTTAAAAAATAAAAAATAAAATAAAATGGGCAGAAGACATGAACAGACACTACTCCAATGAAGACATACAAATGGCTAACAGACACATGAAAATATGTTCATCATCATTAGCCATCAGGGAGATTCAAATTGAAACCACATTGAGATACCGCCTTACACCAGTAAGGATGGCCAAAATTAACAAGACAGTAAACAACATGTGTTGGAGAAGATATGGAGAAAGAGGAACCCTCTTACACTGTTGATGGGAATGCAAGTTGGTGCAGCCACTTCAGAAAACAGTGTGGAGATTTCTTAAGAAATTAAAAATAGAGCCTCCCTATGACCCTACAATACCACTACTGGGTATTTACCCCAAAGATACAAATTTAGTGAAAAGAAGGACCATCTGTACTCCAATGTTCATAGCAGCAATGGCCACAGTCGCCAAACTGTGGAAAGAACCAAGATGGCCTTCAAAGGATGAATGGATAAAGAAGATATCATCCATATATAGAATGGGGTATTATGCCTCCATCAGAAAGGATGAATACCTAACTTTTGTATCAACATGGACAGGACTGGAGGAGATTATGCTGAGTGAAATAAGTCAAGCAGAGAGAATCAAGTATCATATGGCTTCACTTACTTGTGGAGCATAAAGAATAACACAGAGAACATTGGGAGATAGAGAGGAGAAGTGAGTTGGGGGAAATCAGAGGGGAGACAAACAATGAGAGACTGTAGACTCTGGCAAACAAACTGAGTGTTTTGGAGGGGAAGGTGGTGGGGGTTTGTATAAGCCTGGTGGTGGTATTATGGAGGGCACATATCGCATGGATCCCTGGGTGTGGTGCATAAACACTGAATGATGGAACACTGAAAAGAAATAAAATAAAATAAAATGGAAAAAAAAGAGATACTATCATTTAATATATTATTTTGCATAAATGTGTTAACCAGAAATGGGTATTTAAATTTGTTGAAAAGTTCATTCAGCTTCTTAAAAAAAAAATCATAATATTTTTCCTTAGGCTTATTAGTAGAAAGACAACAATTTTTTTAATCCTCTATTTTCTAGGTTGTAAAACCACAAAATCATATAGCAAGGTATTTTTTTAAACAGTAGCTTTGAGGGCAAAAGACAATACCCATATCACTTTTATAAATATAAAAAATAGAATTAAATTATGGTATTTTGTGTTTAACAAATAAGATCTATAGAGTTAGAATTCATTGATAAGTTACATTGAACCATTTGCTGAATAAAAGATCAGAACAATTTTCATTGGTATTTAATAGATATGGATCATAAACCATCACTTCCTCTTTTGTTTGATTGTTGTTCTATACTTTGGAGTTTTGATTCTTAGTTCACAAATATATATCTACTAAATATGTTACTAAGTCTGACTAAAGTTGTCATAGAATAACAACAACTGAAACTAAATATAGGAATCTTCTATGTCTACAAAAATGTTGCATGCATATACCTTTTAACTCTCTAAGTTCACCTTTAAAAGTCATTAAATATAATACATCTGCAAAAATATACAGGCAGTAATATTCATTATAACTTGTTTTTCATGCACCAAAAACTGGGAAGAATCAATTTTTTTTCATTCAGGACTCCTAATGTAAATCATAGTGTGTATAATATAGCATATATCATGGAATACTATTAAACTATTAAAAAGAAAGTGAAAATTAGTACGTGTTCACATGGAAGGATCTCAAAAATATGGTAAACAGGAAATGAATTTTAGAATATGTAAATACTATGTCATTTGAAATTTAATACATTCTGCCATAGAAATTCTAAGAGAGGGAATATGCAAGAAATTTTACTCCAGAAAGAGGAACGTAAGCCAATAGGAAAGAAGTGTTTTTTTTTTTTCTTTATTTTAGGATATTTTTAAGTGTAGATATGTTGCTTCTATAATAAACAGATAAGTAAAATAATGCATATGCAAAGGTATATAATTAAATGTGTCCAAAAAATGCATAGAAAAGCCATGATTCAATGTTTATACTCAATTAAAAATTTAATTAATTTTGCCCAAACAATTAGATTCAACACACATTCTAAACTGTATAAGGTTTAGAAATTTGGGAAATTGAATAAACAATTCTTTTTTTTTTTTTTTCTCTTTGGCATTGAATAGCCAATTCATTTTTTTTTCTCTTTTTGTTGTTATTCCTCAGAATCAGAGAATTCAACCTAAAAATATTGGGTAGTTTGGAAGTACACCACACAAGTGTGAACCTGTTTTTTGTTGTTGTTTTGTTGTTTTTTGTTTGTTTGTTTGTTTTTTCTTTCCATCACTCTTATTTATGTGTGAAATATATTGCTTTAAGAATTTGAACAGAGGCACTGAAGAGCAATAAGTATGTTCTCTCTATGCGTTATAGCTACATAGGAATCAAATGTGTCACTGAAACCCCATTGGTTAGAAAATGTTAGATTCTATATCTGAATATCTAGACTTTTCCAGCACATTTCAGAATAATTGCTTACCAAACAGCCAAATTAGACTATGAGGAGCCAAACTGAATTTCAGAGGTAGCATATACATACCTGGAAACCACTGAGTCCCCAAATAAACTGCATCATAGATCTCAAAAGTGAAATGAAGCTAATAAAAATGTCCTCTGGTGATAACTTTCATTAGCTACTGTGGCTCTCAAACTTTTAAAAATTGACAATCTCTTGCTCTTTTCCTTCTTCCCAATGCAGAAGTCCTTAATTAAGTATATATATATTTTTTAATTTAAAAAAGAAAGCTGATCTCTTAAATTCCTTTTAGAGTTTAGCTATTGGACACACACAACTGGAATCACTTTTAAATAACTTCTCTATTTGCCAGTCCAAAGTGGGTAAAACTAGAACATGTTATGAATTTTAAACTATGAAATCTATTCTTGGAGAAACAGATAGTTTTTGTGTGATGTAACAATAGCCCAGACCTAAATAAAAACAAATTAGTTTATATGTGTAGTAATAGGAAAAGTAATTTTGTTGAATATTTAAGCTGTAATATATTTTTTGACTTTAGATGATGCATTTGGTCACAAAGGTGAATCATAGAAAAAATGTAAACTCATACTTTGGGAATGGGCTTCAGAGGCCACAGAGTGCTAGGTCAGATTTCCTTCTAAGTATCACTTATCCTTGAAGCATGTTGGAAGAAATGATAATTTATTTTCAACATTAATATTTTCAAGAATGTTACCATTTATAAGATTGGCATAATGATTAGAAACATCTTATTTAAGCTAATTATTTGCCCTTGTATACATACTCAGTCTTAGGTTTTGCCCTCTGAACAACGTAGCACCAAGTCTCCCAATTACATAGTACAACACATTTAATAGCTGAATATTTCCACCCTGTATTAACTTCTATACTACAAGTTAATCATCCTCTGTCACTTAAATAACCCTCTCTTGAACATGATACCCAAACACTTCAATGCTTAAGTGTACAACTTTCTTTTAGACCTCCTTTTCTTCTATTCTTAAACTTTTGGCCATTCTTAAGAATCAAGATATGCTATTTCTTGCTCTGTTGTAATAACCACTTTAAAATACTAATTTATCCACTCTAGCATCATACAAATTTCAGAACATCAAGAAATCTGTACCTAATTTAAAATTCATGCTTCATATGAGTTTTTCTTTACTATCAAACAAATATTCTACAACAATTGTTCTCAGTTTAGTTCACAGATACATGAGCACATTTGAACACTTTCAGGGGATTTGCAATGCCAAAATTATTTAGAAATAATTCTAAGATATTGTTGGCCTTTTACTACATTGACATATGCACTGTTGGTACAAAAACAATAGGAGACAAATATGCTGACATCATTCCATGAATCATAGCAGTGGCATCAAACTATACTAGTCATAATTTTAGTTTTCACTACCATGCTTTTAAGAGAAAGAAAAGTATCTTACCATAAGATTGTCTTTATAAAGCAATAAAAAGTATTTTTATTAAATCTCAATCTTTATTATTATATGTAATGGAATTGGAAATATATATAATCAGAAAATGATAAAAAATAGATATGACAATTCTAAGTTGTGATCATGACAGAAAGAGATGAAGTGAAGAAAAACATAATTCAAAGTGAGTAGTTCAAGAAACTGAGGAGCACATGTTTTGGATCCCCATAAGGAGGCTAAGGTCATCTGGGTGGTTTCAGAAGTAGAGAAATAGAAGAAAAAAGTGAGGTGGAATACAAAATATCCTTCATTGATTGAGAAGGGTGATTTAGAAACCTAAGGTGTTTTTAAAGGCAAATTAAAGAAAGGTTAATTTGTGTTTTTTTGTTTGTTTGTTTGTTTGTTTTAGTGTCTGGATGGCATGATGTTCAAAGAAGCTGATGTTTTGAGAAGTAGCTAGGAAAACTGGTTTGCCTTTTAGAGTGAGATAAAGGAAAACAGTTGCAGTACTCCTTGTATAAGGAATAAAAGAGATAAAATATCTTCCAGTAAGGAATCCTACAAGGGAAATTGTTTTCTATGAAGCAAGAGAACCCCAGTTCTGAGAGAAACATCTAGAGAAGGACTTAAGGTCAGAAAGAACTTTTTAAAATCTCGTGTGTAAAGAGTTTGGAGGGAAGAGAGGAGTAGGGCATTAGGCTTATAAGAATATGAGTGTCCTCTGGATAACTGATGGCCTGAGATGAACAGGGATAAAAGAGATGGCAATATAAGTCCTGATCAATGTCTTGCTTTAATGTAAGCACTGCAGTTGATTCAAACTGAGGTCCTGAACAGTTAGCATGGGGAGCTCACAGTAATTTCTCTCTCTGGAAACTATTGAAGCTATGCCTGTGAGGTAGGATGGCAGGAGAAAACCACTTTCTTTCCTCTCTCCTGTGTCTCACCTTCAAGCTAGTGAAATACTGCAAGGTGACAGTTGTTCCCATTGCTTCCAGTGTGTTACTGCTCCTGGTGGTGACAAGGTCCTTGACGTGATGTAACAGAGTGGCTGTCAAGGAAATGAGTCTTCATGACTCAGATCAGTATGGTAAATGAACACAGTTGGGAAAAGAGGGACATAATGGATTTGACTGGACCTGAAACTTGGGGCTACTATGCAGTGACTTACTTAAGAGATGCTAACTAAGAAGGATGAAATTGAAAATGATGAAGTGATATATAATAAGCATGGGAGCATGACTCAATGAGGAGTAGAAATCAATGAGGCAGAAACAGACTTCTCTTGGAAACAAGTGAGGCAAAAATGGACCAACTCCCAGCCATTTTCAGGATCCATTTTCTGTCTGCAACTAAGTCAGCCAAGCTGAGTCCTAGTCGTATTTCTTCCTTCTCTGAATTGCCTATATTTGTGTCCAGTTATGGACATGAAAAATAGCCCACTAGAAGCATAATTGTCCATCCTCCTTACTCCTCAGCCACAATTGCTATTTATATACAAGTTCTAATTCACAGTGTGCTTAAATGTCATCACTCAGTCAGTGTCTAGCTTAAACAAATACATCATTCCATTTCTCTTTTCAGAATATTGGGTTTGGAGTAAACAAAGACATTAGAGAGGACACAGTGCTAATGGATAGGAGTAGAATTTACACAAAAATATCAGGATTCAAAGGAAATCTTCAGACCAAAAGTTATGTTGTGTTCCTGGAAACAGTCTTGCAATTTCATAAGGCTGAGAATGGTACTGTAGTTTGGTTCAGTGTTAAGAGGCCATCCCAAAAAAAAATTGTTGAAAAGAATGGAATGAATTCATTGTTTTGTGGCAAACATTCAAGCAAGGGTGAGAGTCTTAGTGTCTTTAAAAACAAAGTATGCTATCCCTAAGAATGCAAGAATAATTCATTGTAAAGTTCAGGGTATAAAAAAGAAAAAAAATCAAAAGAAAGAAATTCAGTACTCTAAAAAAAGATACCACGCTTGGCTAAGATTTGAGACAAAGTTGGAGAAAGAACACGTCTCTGAGAAAAAAAAAAAAAAAAAAAAAAAGGAAATATTTTAGTAAATTTTTTTTTTTCCCTTTGCAATGGAAAAGGAAAAAAAAAGACTGACTATAATATTTTTTTTTTTTTTTTTTTTTTTTTTAGTATTTTATGTGGTGCAAGGTCTATAATTTGCACACAACTTGGGGCAAAGATGGCATGGCACCACATAGACCTCACGGTCTTTTTAACTTTAGATGAGGAATGGAGTAGCCCTATAATCCCTTAAAAGACAAAGCATAAAATTATTTTTAAAGATTTTATTTATTTATTTGGCCGACAGAGATCACAACTAGGCAGAGAGGCAGGCAGGGCGGGGGCAGAGGAGAAAGCAGGCTCCCTGCTGAGCAGAGAGCCCAATACAGGGCTCGATCCCAGGACCCTGGCATCACGACCTGAACTGAAGGCAGAGGCTTAGACCGCTGAGCCACCCAGATGCCCCAAGAATACAATTCTTTATGACAGCAACATCCCTTATGATTTTGTTAGTGTCTTTGAGTAAAGAATTTTGGGGTGACTTATAGAATCAGTTATGGAGTTGTAGATGCAGAGATGATGATGTTTCTTAGTGCATTTTATTATTTAAAGAATATTTCGAACAAATATAATCAGAATGGACTAGTTTTGAAATCAGAAGCAGATACTAAGAAAGGGAGGAACATTACAATCTACCACTTAATGTTCTCATTGATTTTATTTTATTTTTTAAGATATTTTTATTTATTTATTTATTTGACAGAGAGAGATCACAAGTAGGCAGATAGGCAGGCAGAGAGAGAGAAGGAAGCAGGCTCCCTGCCAAGCAGAGAGCCCAATGTGGGACTCCATCCCAGGACCCTGAGATCATAACCTGAACTGAAGGTAGAGGCTTAACCCACTGAGCCACCCAGGCACCCTTCTCATTGATTTTACCAGTGATTAATTTTGCCTGATTATTTGAAACACTAATTAGATCATTTTGTTTAAGAGATGAATCAAAGTTTATCAAACAATCTTGATGTTTAATGTTGATGGATAAGCAAAATATGGTATCACCATTCTCTCTTAATCTAAATACGTAAAATTCTAAAACCAGATTACTTTGACCTATGTGGTAGTTAGAAATAATTTCTACCAATCATCTTGACACATGAGAGGATTGTACTGCCTAGAACCCTGAAGTTAAGTGTGGTAAGGTGAATTAATTGGTTAATGAAATGTGGGTGGAAATAACATACATTGCTTCTAGACAGTTTTTTAAGGTACATAAATAACTAACTGTTCAGCTTCCTTTTCCCTTCTACTATAACTAGTCTGCATGTGTGAGTGAGGAGTGCATAAAACATAGTTCTAGTTACACATGATGCACTTGTTGTATGAGTGAAAAATAAAGGTTCTTTTTAAGACATTCAAATGGTAAAGCTATTTTTAACTACAGCATTAGATTATCCTCAGTGGTCAAGAAACTGAAACTGGGGGTTGAGTGTCTTCATAATAAAATAATAAAATCTGCTGCATAGGATTAGTTAGATGACTGACAGCAAGGAAACTATAATTCAGGGTGTGAAAGACACCCTGCAGGTTAGACAGTAGCATTTTTTTTTTTTTGTAATACTGTTGCCTTTGTTAATTAAACATGTACCCTGGTGGGAGAAGTCAGACAACAGAATATTAGATGCGTGTATTGTTGATTGGAGACTTGCATTGGTAAGGTATAGGAAAGAAATGAACTCAGGAAATAAATGGGCAATTTAAAAGCAGAAATAAAAAAGAGATTAGAAAAAAAATCTAATATCAGAAACTATTTTTTTTACATTTTTTTTTAATTTAAACACATAATGTAACCCCAACACCCTCTCCCAACACCCCCCCACCCCTCAGTTTGTTTTATGACATTAAGAGTCTCTTTTGGTTTGTCTCCCTCCCAATCCCATATTGTTTCATTTATTATTTTCCTACCCTGTTAACCCCCACCCCCGTTGCATCCCCACTTCCTCATATCAGGGAGATCATATGATAGTTGTCTTTCTCAGATTGACTTATTTTGCTAAGCATAATACCCTCTAGTTCCATCCATGTCATTGCAAATGGCAAGCTTTCATTTCTTTTGATGACTGCATGTATTCCATTGTATATATATACCACATCTTCTTTATCCATTTATCTGTTGATGGACATCTAGGTTCTTTCCATAACTTGGTTATTGTGGACATTGCTGATATAAACATTTGGGTGCACGTGCCCCTTTGGATCACTACGTTTGTATCTTTAGGGTAAATACCCAGTAGTGCAATTGCTGGGTCATAAGGTAACTCTATTTTCAATTTTTCGAGGAACCTCCATGCTGTTTTCCAAAGTGGTTGCACCAGCTTGCATTCCCAACAACAGTGTAGGAGGGTTTCCCTTTCTCCACATCCTCGCCAGCATCTGTCATTTCCTGACTTGTTCATTTTAGCCATTCTGACTGGTGTGAGGTGGTATCTCATTGTGGTTTTGATTTGTATTTGCCTGATGCCCAGTGATGGAAACTTTTAGGTTTGAGAAATTCAACATATTTTCACTTTGAGATAATAAAATTTAAGGTAAAAAAAGCCCACAAAAACAGTTTAAAGTGGGACACCAGGACAGTTGGTTAAATGTCAGACCCTTGGTTTCAGCTCAGTTTGCAATCTCAGGGTCATGAGATTGAATCCTGAGTCAGGTTCCAGTCTCAGTGTGGAGACTGCTTAAGACTCCCTCCCTCTTCCTCTGCCCATCCTTTTCCACCCACACCCACCATGCTTCCACACTATTCCACTCTCTCTAAAATAAATAAATAAATATTTAAGAGATTTAAACTCTTTAAAGAAATTCAGTTTAAAAAACAAACATCTATTAAGGCTGTCCTCAAAGATCATTGCTCTATTGTGAAAACTTGTGAATAAACTAAAGCATGGGAGAATAAACACTCAATCTAGGTTTTGTTGTAAGTAAACCATCATTGCACATGATAAATAAGGCTCATAGAAAATTAACTAAGGAGCTGTGATTTCTACTAACACATGATGGGCTCAAGGCATTCATAGTTACCTTGAAACAAAATGGGACATGGGAAAAAGAAGAAAGAAGGAAGGAAGGAAGTAAATGTGAGAATTTTAACTCAAAGGATACTTTGATTGTGGATATTGGCACATGGCGGTGTTTTATATCTGCTAAGTTCATCCAATTTTTGAAAGAGATGTAAGGCTAAATGAAGGATCAGTCTGGACTTGACATTATTTTAAATCTAAAAATGACCATAGGGTCTCCAATTATTTGGACAGTAGATAAGATTTTAGTAAGGGCAAATTTCTCACTCTCTACTTGAGGATAATGTAAAAGAAAAAAATCTCCCAGGTGTCAATGCCAGAGCTATGAGAAACAATCAACAGAAATGTTGTTAATTAAGGAAGTATATTAATTAAACATCACATCTTCTAGGATAAGAAGGCAATTTCTCAAAATACTGCTAATAGAGATATCATAGTTCTTACAGACCAAGAGTCAAGGACAAATATTTTCTTCTCCCTTTTTCTCTCCTTTTCTAAGAGGGGGTATTCACTGTACTTACTTATTTTCCTATACCATTGAGTATTGAAGGATGGGAACATAAACTCCCTACCCACCCCCACACCCCCTTTTAAATATATAGGTCTGCAGACCAAGTAAAACCACATCTAGAACTCTAGGACCAGTTTGGGACTATAACACAGGACCCCAATTCAGAAATTTCTATGAACTCTCAGAGATGCTATTCTTGGTTATGAATATAGTGACCTACATAGGACTTTTGGACTTCCCCCTTGAAAAGGTGATGTGTCTTGGTGTGGAAAGAAGGAACTGAATGTATGTTGATTAGAAGGCAGACTATGGTATGTTTATCATTCTTTTTTTTTCTAGGAATATGGTTGGTTTGCACACACATATAACTAGGTGAAGACATGACACTTGCCTTGAAAAAACAAATGGATAGGAACTGTATTTGTCACTTTAATATTGAAGATTTTAAGAGCAGGTGTATACTTTACCATGCTTTTTTACCCCCTGATATAGTGAGTAGTGATGTTTCACGTGGAAGAAATAATGTTAGGCTCTTTCTTGAAAGAGAAAAATATGGAGGGGAGCTAAAACTAAATAATATTTACATGTCACATGAACAATAAGTGAACCTGGGTTTGTTTATTATTACAATGTATATGAACCTGTTCTAACTATAAGTTTGAAATTTAAAAAAAAAAGGATGCCTGGGGGGCTCAGTTGGTTAAGTGGCTGCCTTCAGCTCAGGTCATGGTCCCAGCGTCCTGGGATCGAGTCCCACATCAGGCTCCTTGCTTGGCAGGGAGCCTGCTTCTCCCTCTGCCTCTGCCTGCCACTCTGTCTGCCTGCACTTGCTTGCTCTCTCTCCCTCTCTCTCTGTCAAACAAATAAATAAACTCTTTAAAAAAAAAGAAAATTAAAAAAAAAAGAAAGAAAAGATATATTTCCTTTAAATCACTTCACATTATTTCTAACTGCATATGTGGTTAAAAAAAAAAAAAAAAGCTTGATACACCCCTGTATTCAATATATGAGGATGTTGGAAATCAGAAAAGAAATTGGGCTAGGAATTAATATATGTTGGCTTTAATCTGAGTTTTCTATTCCATAATTGTAGATACACTTAACAAATTATTTAGATTTTAAATCTAAAAATGACCATAGGACCTCTAACTACTTGGATAGTAGGTTAGATTTTAATAAGGGCAAATTTCTCACAATCTACTTGAGGATAGTAGGATTTGTTTCTGTACTAAATGATGCTTACTAATTTACTTTCTGGATTCCATGATTTTTAAATGTAAATTAATTGGAAAAAATTAATGAATTTTAATATATTTTAATGCAATTAATTTTAATTTAGCAACAGATTGTAAGTATCATTACCCACAGTATATACACATTATTTAGCATTTATCCAGAAACCAGGATAATATACTATAAATTTTGAGTAAAAACTAGTCATAATTTTCTGATCCATGAGCGTGGAATGTTCTTCCATCTTTTTGTGTCTTCTTCAATTTCTTTCATTAGTTCCTCAAGCACAGATCTTTTACTTCTTTGGTTAGGCTTATTCCCAAGTATCTTATGGTTCTTGGTGTTATAGAAAATGGAATCAGTTCTCTAATTTCCCTTTCTATTTTGTCATTGTTAGTGTATAAGAAAGCAACTGATTTCTGTACATTGATTTTTATCCTGCCACATTACTGAATTGCTGTATGAGTTCTAGTAGTTTGGGGGTGGAGTCTTTTAGGTTTCCCCTATAAAGTATCATTTCATGTGAAAAGAGAGAGAGTTTGACCTCTTCATTGCCAATGTGAATGCCTTTTATTTCTTTGTGTTATCTGATTGCTGTTGCTAGGATTTCTAGTACTATGTTGAACAACAGTGGTGAGAGTGGGCATTCTTGTCATGTTCCTGATCTCAAAGGGAAGGCTGTCAGCTTTTCCTCATTGAGGGTGATATTTGCTGTGGTTTTTTCATAGATAGATTTTATGATATTGAGGAATGCTCCCTCTATACCTATACTCTGAATCATTGTAATCAGGAAGGGATGCTGTATCTTGTCAAATGATTTTTCTGCATCAATTGAGAGGACCATGTGGTTCTTGTCTCTTCTCTTATTGATTTGTTCTATCACACTGATTGATTTGTGAATGTTGAATCATCCTTGCATCCCAGGGATAAATCCCACCTGGGCATGGTGGATAATCCTTTTAATGTACTATTGGATCCTATTAGCTAGAATCTTATTGAGAATCTTAGCATCCATATTCATCAGGGATATTTGTCCAAAATTCTCCTTTTTGGTGGGGTCTTTACCTGGTTTGGGGATAAGGGTAATGCTGGTTTCATAAAAAGAGTTTGGAAAATGTCCTTCCTTTTCTATTTTTTGAAACAGCTTCAGAAGAATAGGTATTATTTCTTCTTTGAATGTTTGGTAGAATTCCCCAGGGAATCCGTCAGGTCCTGGGCTCTTGTTTTCAAGATCTGTCTTCCTTAGGCTTAGTTTCTTACATCAATGGGTTTAATATGCATTTTAATTTTCCAAAATTCAATGTCTCACTACTATAACTTTCCTTGAGATCACTAAGGTCTTTACAAAAGATCTTTATTTTGGTGATAATAAGCCTCAGATTCCCAGGTTCCTTCTCATATTCTACATTAAAATTCCCATAAACTCTAAATATTCTTACTTTATTCTAATTTAACTATCTCTTCCTAAGTCCTGAAATTCTTCAGTATATCACTTTCAGAATCATGGACAACTATCAGTAAATTCTTTCATATCTGTAATTTCTTGTATTAGAGTTCTCCATAGAAACAGAACTAACAGGATATATGTATAGATATATAGATACATATAAGAAGAAATATATTATAGGAATTGTCTTATATGAGTATAGAAACTAAGAAGTTCTGTGATCATGGATCAGTTCCATGGTCTACCTGCAAGTCTGCAAGATAGAGAACTAGGAAAGCAAGTTGTGCTTGCTTAATAAACCAGAGAATTGTGGTGAGTGGTGGTCCAAGTCAATAAACCAGATAATGGTGGTGAGTGGTGGTAGTGGGGGGCGGGGGGTTAAAAGATTGCAAGTCCTGGTCCAAGTCCTGAGGCTCAAGAAGTATAAGCACTGATGTTCAAGAAAAAGAAGATAAATGTCTCAGCTTCAGCATAAAGAGTGAATTGACCCTTTCTCAGACTTGTTGTTCTAGTTAGGCCTTTAATGGATTGGATGATGCCCACCACATTGGTGATGAAGATCATTATTCAGTCTACCAATTCAGATGCTAATCTCTTCCAGAGATACTCTCATAGTCACACCCAGAAATGTTTTGCCAGCTATCTGGGCATTCCTTAGCCATTCCTTACCACACCCACATATCTCCTACATGTCTTTATCTCAGTATTAATCTAAATTTGTCCAGGAACATAATTTCCTTTGTGTATTTCCTCTGTATATTTCCTTGGTGATTTTTCTCTTCAATAATCCTTATACCACTGGTGTCAGATGTAAAATAGGTATCATTGTCTTCATTACAGTTTCTAAACATGTAATTCTTTCTGTCTCCTCAGGTACTTCACCATTTTTTCTTGGATAATGCAGGTGCTGGATCACTGTATTTCTAAAATTCCTTCTCTTAATGTTTAGTAAATTCAAAATATATGTTCTAAAAAAAGGACTACACAAAGGTTGTATATTTAGACTGGATAGATATATTGTCTTCTGACAGTTTTTAAATATTTTATTTATTTATTTATTTATTTATTTAGCATGCATAAGTCAGGGGAGAGGCAGAGTGAGAGGGAGAAAGAGAAGCTCAAGCTGACTCCACGTTGAGCATGGAGCCTGGACATGGGGATGGATCACACATTCCTAAGATCATGACATGCACAGAGATCAAGAGACAGATGCTCAACTGACTGAGCCATTCAGGCACCCCTTTCTGATACTTTCTTGTAAACGATTTTCCTCAGATACTATATTATCAGCTAGCATTAAGGGCATGATTAAGAGGAGTAATAGGTCACTAATTATCATATGAATGATAACATACTTAGTACAATATTCACTATATCATATAGACCTCCTTTAAGGCCATGCTTTCCCAAAGTGGTTTGCTTTTTGTTCTGGACATAGTAATTTTTATAAAGGTTTATGATCCCTCTTTGTTTTCCTAACAAGTCCAAAGCTTATTTGGATCTATCTCTAGAAATTATGCTTTAGTATATGGAGTCTTTGTTCCAGTTTCTTCTTTTCTATAGTATTATTTTTCCTATGCTCCAGGCCTTCATCTATCTGCCTGCTTTCTTTTACAGCAGTGTGGCTATTTTCCCTGTAACTTGACATTTAGATAAATACTATCTATGGTGACAGTCCTCAAGAAATGAAAGGTGAGATATTTAAGTAGGGCAGATAATGCTAAGAAGATTGTTGATAATGCTCAAGTAGTCGAGAAGAAGGAAAATCCTGACATAAATCAACTATTCTCACTCTAGGTGGGTTTCATATAATAAGATAACCAATCCCTCACCACCTTGAATCTAAATACATGTGCCTGCTCCCTCACTTAAACCATCCTGAGACAGGTAATGGTTCTCTATATGTTTATTTTAGCTACAGTCCCAAGACTATGAACTCAAAACTTAACTATAACTTCGTGAGTAGGTAATCCCAGAATTTAAGTGGTTTTACCTTATCTAATCACTCTACTTTCACAAGCAAGGAAACCCAATGCACGTTCATGCATGTACTAATATATTTAAACTTATATTTAAAATGTATCATTCAATTTTATGTTCAGCAAGGATAGGGTGTTTGCCATGATGTATGTTGATGACTGAGACTATTCACATCCATGCAACTTAATTATTGTAACCAAGAATGGAAACTATCTCTTTCAACATCAGTTAACTATTCCAAAATCACTTCTCAAGAAGATAAGACTATAAATAAACAAATAATTTCATTACTTGGTTTTGGAAAATCTTGTAATTCAACTTACCCAGACAAGAATTTGCTCACTTGAGCAAATGGCTTACTTATCAAACAACGCATATCAAGGCCAACTTCAAGAATCTCTCCTTATTGTGTCAGTGAATTCTAAACTACCATTATTAAACTTGCCCAATTAATATCCAATAATATGCTAAACTGGTCCCCTTCAGAAAAGATGCACCTTAAGTTGCTTGAGTCCAGACCCTAAAGCTTATAGGTATATCCCTCTGACCCTTCCTTCATGGACACCACTATTTTTTTTTTAAAGATTGTGTAAAAATATTAGCTGTTTTAGTCAACTTAACTTTTTTTTGACTAGAATTTTTCCTAGCGGTTTTTGGTGGAAGGCTGGCAGCTGACAATATGATGCCAGAAAGCCTTGCATCTTTTATATATGCCAGAAAGATTGTCTGCAAACTTATGAGTAACACTGGTGGATTTATAGTTATAAATTAATGAATATTAGAAAACAACTGGCTTGGTTTGAAGTCTACTGTCTACTAAGTACTTATTATATCAAAGTATGATATATATATATAACATTGTATATGCTGCTAGTATACAAATCCAGATTTTTGAGTTAAATAAAATAAAAAGTTGTAATAGGATAATGAAGCAAGGAGTAAGAATAGACATCCTTGGGAATGCTGGGTCTGACAGGCAGCAAAAGTAAGAACCTAGGGAATGAGATAGGAAATCAGAATTAAGCTGGATTTATAGTGCACACCAAAAGACACACCAACAAAGAAAAGTAGTAGCTGTAAGTAGGATTGGTGGCAACAATCACCTTGAAACTGAGTTAACCTTTTAGAAGGGGATCTTTGTTATCTCCCCTGTGCAGAAAAAACAACTGATGATAAAAAACTTGCCATGGAAAACTGTATGTATTTCCTAAAGCATTTAGGGCAGAAAGTCAAGTAGGTCTGACAAATTCTCAAATAATGTCCAGCAAAAAAGGAGTCCTCTTAGTTATTATTAATTTGACATAGTCAGAAAGAAAATGTGCCTAAGGATGTAAAATGAATTGCCCCCTTCTCTTCAAACATTTTACCAAATTGCATAAGAAGGCGGGGGTAGGGGGCTTTCAGGGCTCTTTTAGGTGATCTTTAATCCTCTCTGTGAGGAAATTCAAAATAAATTGTTTTCTTTTTTTGGCATCTTTACTTGCCTAGGCAAGTTAAACATTTCACATGACTGACATATCTGAAAGGCATTATATCAATGAGATGGTACTTTTCTAAAAGCATTATTGTGAATTTCTATTATGCCACTTATTATTTGAAAATACAATGCTTTCTCTCCCATCAGCCTAGCTGTCAGCTTTTTTTTTCTTCTTTCATTCCATTTCCACAAAAGTAATGGGCATCACTGACAATTTCCATTAGGAATGTTGAATAAAAGCTATTTATGCTTCTTATCTGAGAAGAGTTAATGCTGTAAAGTTCATGTTTCATGTTATCACTTTTGCCAATGTGTTGAGATCATTTTTATCTGAAAAAAAATGCACATCTCTAAGAAGAAACACTAATTGTAAAGCTATTTCTGCTTGTTTAATTAATAAATTCTTAATAGTAGTGGCCACCTCAAAAGGTTTCTATTCTGAAAAATCATTTTCCCTTTTATTACACATTCTTATAGAAGTACAATTTATTTGTCCCAGTTACAATTTTAATGTTTTATTTAAGGCAAAAATGGGGCTGGGATGTTTCATTTACTCTGGTTAATCTTAGAGATATTATTCTTTTAACTATGAATATGGAAAGTTAAAAATATATAAAGAATCAAAGTGGAATTTTGAGCCAAACTATACATTTTTATGTGAAAACATATATTCATATCTTAAATATTTAGCAATTTGAATTTTTAAAAACTTTCTTTATTCCTATTTTATTTTGTAAAAGTTGATCTTAGGGATTTTTCACAAGCTATTCCCATTCCTTGGAACACATTTTCTTCTATAAAATATGATTCCATTTTATAAATATACCAGAACATATTTTTTTCTATTTTCCTTTTCATAGGCCTTTACATTATTTCCAGGTTTGTGCTATTATGAAGATGTTGTTTATTTATTTATTTATTTTTATATCTTCAGACCCACATTGGCCAGAGTAACTTTTTCATATTTTAGGAATAGAATTGTTGAGTCACAGGATAGGGGAATTTTCTGCCTTTAAAGATGATGCCAATTTGTTTAATCAAGTGTTTATAACAATTTACCCATCCATTAGTGATGTATAAAATCTTTATTTCAATGTTTAGTCTTTTCTTTAAGACATATTTCAGGCTAAACTAAAAATATAAGCTTGAGAACATGCTCCTTTGTTTGACGTGTCATGTAGGATATTCAGGTTCAGTTGAAGTTTAACTTCTGTAAGATTTCCATGAACTAATTGTTTAAGGGTGATTTATCAAATAATGTGATGTGGCTGCAAATGTACCACAACATCTGAGAAAGGGCAGTGCAACATAGACAATTATTAAGAGAAGGACCATGATCATAGTGGGTACTTCATTTTTTAAGCCAGGATTACAGTGTGCCAAAATAAAATCAAGATTCTTGATCTTATTTCCAAACTAAAACTCTCAGACCTAGATATGTCTATATTAGACAGCCAAGAAAATACAGAATATAACCATTAAATCAAACCTGATAACATATGGTTCTGCATTCTGTTTCATTTTATCTGGAAGTAACTACTTCATATACTGGGATTTGCTGGATCTGGAATAACTTGATCTGAAAGTTCTGTAAAGGAAATTGCCTGTTTTAAAAATCACATGATACTTTAAGTTTGAAAACTCCAGCTATAACTGCATTTCAGTATTGCATGAATACTTGAAAAATATTCATGTGATCATTACCTTCTTATTTTATTGTTGAGCCTTATTTTTCGAGCCTTTCTTGATAATACACAATAAAATCCTGTGTTGGCATTCAATATCTTTCTCTTCACATCTCTTCCAGAAACACAGTCTCTATATTTTAGATAACACAGAGGTTTTTAAGGAGGATGTTGAGGAAAATTTACCTGTATTAACTGGTAATAGAATGTAGATTTCAGGGACACCTGTGTGGCACAGTCCATTAGGTGTCTGAGTCTTGGTTTCAGATCAGGTCCTGATCTCAGGATCATGAGATCCAGCCCTGCATTGGGCTCCATGCTCAGCAGAGGGTCTGTTTGAGATTCTCTCTCACTCTCTCTCCCCTGCTCTTTCTGTCTCTCTAAAATAGATAAAAAAATTTTAAAAACATAGATTTCTTAAACCATTTGTGTGTTCCCAAGTCAGCCTGAAAAAGAGCAGGGTCTAGTGTCAAAGGTGTTATTCCTAGAGGTATGGGTGGCTTGTTACTAAGTCATAAAGGGAAGAAAAAATTAAACAAAAACAGTTGATCTCATTGTTCATAATGCTATTAACACTATTTTTGGACATGGAAGTCTGTGAGTTCTGAATATTTCCTTAATTCAGAATATTTGTTCTACTGTTTCAGAAGATTGCTGTAATGTAAACAGTGAAGTTTCTGAGTAGATGTCAAGGCTTTCAAAAGATTTTAAGTGAAACTTCCAGTAAAAAGGGCACAGTCCTTGGAAGAATGGGTTGAAATTCTTCAGGACAAGAACACAAAATCAAGCAATTTGTTTTGGTTGTTACTATCAGAGCCAGGGCTTTCCTGAAAGGAAGGGTTTTAATTCATTTAGAGAACAAAAATATAGTGGAAGGAATATATTAAAAATCCAGTCCATGAGTATAGATCTATAAAATACACTTGGAAATATTCAAGGAAAACTTGAGCTGTGTTGTTTTCTATGTCCAGACTTTATGATTTTACAATGCTTTATGTTGGTGACAGATGCTAAGAATGATGATACAGTACATTGACATTTGTTGTTTTGTGTGATAAGTAATTCTATGCAAAAATTTTTCAGGGTTCCACATGAGAACACCAGCACCACATAAAGTGCCATCCTGAAAGCAACAGAGGTAATCATCAGGTAATATTTGCCAGTATTATTTTCTGGTGGCCTCTGAAAACTTCTTCACAGATTTAGCTTTTGGGCTAAAATGGAGATAGGGCCGGGTTTTAGTTATAAACCTAATCGATAAACTAGGACATTGCTTTAGCCTCCACATAACTCCTTTATAATGGTCACTTTCTTGCAGAAAATAGAGCACTCAAAACTCTGATGACTTTTCTGCACTGGGGTTTCTGCTGAGGTCAAGAATACTCACTTTTTTTCAAAGCATTAAAAAATTATGTATTAGGGGTTCCTGGGTGTCTCAGTTGTTAAGCGTCTGCCTTCAGTTCAGATCTTGATCCCAGGGCCTGGAATTGAGCCCTGCACTGGGTTCCCTGCTCAATGGGAAGACTGCTTCTCTCTCTCCCACTCTCCCGGTTGTGTTCCCCCTCTCACTGTGTCTCTCTCTGTCAAATAAATAAAAAATATATATACATATATATATTTTTTAAATAATGTATTAACTTAAAGACACACTTGTTATCATTGTATATAAATCTATGTGTAGTTAACTGGCAATCTTTAGTGAGAACAATGTGTTCTGTCTTCTCATCCTGATTTCACCTCTGGTTCATTTTGATGGGTGTTTTGAGGCCTTTTATTATTTATCTAGCCTTATAGTTTACTATTTCATTTGTATACAAACAAGAATGTATTTGAATTTTCTTAGAACCTGAGTGAATATTTCTTTGGAATTGGGATAATTCCCAGACAGAATCAAGCATAAGTTTCTTCTACTAATAATGGAAATAATGGAGCATAGTATAGATTTTTACAAAGATGGGTAGAAATTATATGAAAGATAAAGCAATATAATTTCATAAATGGTCACCTTAATTCCTGAGATATTGTATTTTTGTGAGCATTAATTAGAATACAACCTGAAGGACCATCAAATCTGAGAAAGACCCTAAAATCATGTCAGTAGAGACTTTCATTAGTTTAACTTCAGCTTTTATCATCTGAGACATGATTTTATATATATATATAAAATCATGTGTGTGTGTGTGTGTATAGATAGATAGATATAATGCTCTGTGTTGGTGACAGGATGCTAAGAATGATGATAGAGTACAGCATATATATATATATATATGTATATATATATATACACACACACAACACACATACATATATATAATTTGTCATATAAGCATTTATATAATATATATATATAAAATTTGTCATATAAATATTTATATAATAAAATGTCATAAAATCATATATATATATATACATATACACACACATGCTTTTCCTACTGATTAAGAAAATATGACAGTTTACCCACCTCCAATCATTTCCATGAAACTGAATGACAACACCAAGGACTGCCCACAACAGTCATGTAAAATAGGAAGAAAGGTTTATGATAGCTAGGGACAAGGATGAAAAATTGTCATAGAGTTCATTCTAAAAAAATTACCTTCTTATCTATAGGTTCCAAAGGAAAAGTTTTAGAGGATGACGACCATTTCAGGATAGTAGGAAACTTGTTCTCTGCATTATTAGGAGTCTCAGGAATCTTTTAAATTTGATTATTAGTCTTCCAGAAATGAAAGATTATCATCCTGGGACAAATAGAAAGTCAGATTTTTACAAAAAAAAAATCAAAAAGCAAAGAAAGAAAGAGAGAAATAGAAAAGAGAAAGAAATTCTTACATATAAACAGTCATTGAAAACATCACTAATGGAATAGTCTTCACTGATAGGAAGCAGTACAAACTCAGAAGGTGGAAATTCAATGGAAAAAAAAAAAAAACAGTTTAGATACAACCTGGTACCTACCTCACTGTCATGAACATGGAGAGCAGAGCCCTGAAGAGGAGGCTCCTGGGACATAAAGGAAGTATGCCCTTCCCAAATCAAAGTTATTGGAAATGAGTTACTCTTTGGGAGATGCTCTGAGAGGTTCCAAAGAAGCCAAACTCCCACAAGTACTACCAGAAAAAAATAATTGCTTTAGCAAAACCAAGTCTATTAAATATACTGCGACAAATGAAAACACTACCATTAAGGAAGGGGCTTGTAGTGTCTTGCGATTATTTTACAAAATATCTAAAAATTAATACCCTCTTAAAATGTGCTTTTTAATGCCTCTTCACAAATATGTTGTTAAGTATTGCTAACATGATAATATATAAAATAATACGTTATGTATAATAAACATATAACAATATAGCTAATACTAACTGAGTGCCTAATAGGTGCTGGGTAATATGTAAAATGTGTGTGTGTGTGTGTGTATGTGTGTGTGTGTATGTTTTTCTTTTAGTTCTTATAAAACCTCAGCATGTAAGAAATAGTACAGATAAGAAAACTGAGCTAGATCAAGGTAGATTGAATCGCAATAAATTGTTAGAACCAAGGTTAGAATCAAATCATATGCCCAATATGTACCAGGCAATGTTCTAAGCCACAGGATTTCATTAGTTAATAGAGAAACAAAAATATTTAGCTTTTTGGAGCTTATATTTTACTAAAGAAAGACAATACAAAACATAGGTGAGGGAAGGAGTTAGAAAGTGATAGCCACAATGCCATTCTCTTTGCCTTCATTCAGTTACTCTTTTTCTAATTTTTACCTGTGTAAAAGGTACCTGTGAAAACTTTAGTTTTCAGCCTCTTTTTCAAGTACTGTTCTCTATATTAGTACCAAAGAGAATGCTTCATGTTTCTGTATGTGGCATTTTTAATTGCATTCTCAATAGGAGTTAAAGATCTCATTTTTTTTGGATAATTCTATTTCTAAACATATGGGTGTTTAAGCTGGCTTTGGCTTAACTTCTTTTACTTACATTGTGCATAGGGAAGGCTGCCTGTTTGTCATAATTATTTGAAATTTGTTGGTATTTGTGTCAGTATCTAATATGTATTGTGACTTTTTCAAATGTTGAGAGTGTTCCTGAGAATAAAGTATATTCTGAAATTGTTTGGTATATGATTCTATATGTTATGCTTGTTAATTATGCATTTTGAAATATTATAGCTTATTTATCCATAATTGGGATATTTGCCTTGACAGCTCTCACAAGATAAAGATTTATTGGTATCTCTTTGAACTTTCATCAATATTTTCTACTTGTATATCTCATGTCTCCCTTATTATATGCGGACAAGTATAAAGTTGTTATTGCTTCCTGAGTAACTGCACTCTTCATCATTATATAGTAAATTCCATATGAAGTTTTTTTTATTTAAATCTGTTTTGTATCAAATTGACACAGCTTTATTTTGCTTAACATTGTGTGATGTTTTCTCCTTCATTCACTGAATTTCAAGCAATGTTTGAATTTTTTGGTACCCACTTATACAAAGTTTAATTCTGCATTTTCATCCAGACTGATCATTATTATTGTTTCTAATTCAGCATGTTTAATTTGTTTGTATATGGTGTTGTTACTGATAATATGCAGTTCTTTCTCTATACTGTGTACTTGCAAATGGTCTCTCTTCTTTGTATCCTTCCTTTGTTCACTTTTATTAACCATATTATGAAATGATTAAGGTTACCATTACCCAGGCCATTTTATTTCTTGTTATTAATTTGGATATATTTAACTTTTAAAAATATTTTACTATTTACTTTAATATTTTTACATTGCATATTCTTAAATTCTAGAATATGTTGATAGTTTAATCTTCTTTTCAAATAAGATCATAACATATGTCTCACTCCAAAATGACATAAGTTGTAGTTGCTTTGTCTTTTTAGTTTCATATAGATCAGTGATGCACTCTTTAACCTTATTGTTTATTGACTATTTTGCATTACTATGAGATAAAAGATAGTCAGAAATGTCTAAATATTCAGACTAAGGTTTAATTAGAAATATTTTAAGTTAAAATTTATTTTATCTATGAAAGATAATTTCTTCTGAATTATGCACCTTTTATAGGCTATATGCATATATTTCTCAATTATTTTTTCCCATTTGAACTATCATGGAGTATTTCAGATCACAGCATTCTTGAACTCTACACTCAGATAATGGTGTTTTATTAGTCTAGGTTGAAATCTGATCATCTGTACTTTATAGACAACCTCCCACCCCTACCAGGTGATTAAAATAGTAGCCAAGTTTAAAACAACGGGTTAAACACTGGGCTCTTAGAAATAAGAACAATATCTTGCTATTTTTGGTATTCCTAGTACTTTGTACATCAGATAATGTGGCTGCATGTTACACAAATAAATGAATAGCTACATATCACAATGACATTCAGAGCTTATAGAATATCTAAATTTAACATGTTGGCACAGTCCTTCAAATGAAGTTAAAAATTAAAAACAAAAGTAAGCAGAAAACATATCCACTTACTTTTTTCTTGAAGAAATTTTATGTTTAGATTATTTCAACACTTTTATTTGCTTTTTTGAGAATAGAATCATGCCCATCAATTATAATCTTCCACCTCCCTATTTTACTCTTCATTTGAAACCATTAGCCATTAGTTTTTCACAACATACCTGTTTATCTTCATTATGTTAAAGTAGACTTACTTATCTGCCTATTCTAACCCAACATGTTTAAAGTTAGTGATACTTTTAAATGGAAACGGCAGTTTTGACTTGCAGCTTATTCCATATGACAGCTGTGAACGAAGGTTTTTTAGAACATCTAGATCTCTTGTGAGGTAGGTAGGCTTAATTAATGCCAAATGATGCTCACACCAGGCAAGAGACTTCTTGCAGTGCAGGAGGAAGGACATTTAATTTGTCATCACTAAAGGAAATATGATACTGGGACTGGATGATGTTGAAGGCAGAAAGGCCTATCTGGCAGACTGTCAATTTAGGCTAATTTGCATTCAATCAATAATAAAGCTATATTTAAATAAATATCTAAATACAAGCTACATTTTGTGTTGAATTGATTGCTCTTAATTTCATTTTTATCATTTTTTTGAAAGTCAAATTCAATGTGGAGAGCTTCAGGGGATATATAATTCAGGCACAACTCACCATTATTTTAGATTATTCTGAATCTTCCTTGATTGCAAGGATAAGTATTAAATTTTCTATTTAATCACCAATTCATGTTCCCAGTTGAACATGCATATGTATATATAATGAACAGAATATGTATATATTTTTATATATGTGTATAATTCTTAAAAATATAGGTTTTTAATTTTTCTAGACACATTTTTCTATTATATCTAATTATGAATGAAGCTTATAGAAGTTTACCAATAAAATTAAAATTTTTATGAAGGTCTCCTTGCAGTTTTAAACCTCTGTTTGTTTGTTTTAAATCTTTTACTGCTCTCTTATTTGGAGTATACAATTTTATAACTCTTGTGTTTTCTTTGAATTATGTGCCTTCTCATGACCCAGTGCCCTTTTAATCTCCTCAGCGATTTGTCCTTTAAAGTCTTCATTTCCTCATTGTTATGATTATTTTAATGCAATGACACTAGTACAGTTCCTTTGAATGACACCCACAGAAAGAAAGTAAGAAGACATTATTGTGTAAGGGAGACACCTACCCACAGTAGAGGTCCAATAGTACCAGTTCACCCTGTCAGGAGTGTTGAAGCTGAAATGACCCATCAGAGTTATTTTGTATTCACAAATGGCTGTGTGTTTATACCTCTAATCTTGAGCAATCACTATATATAAGAAATGTGTGCCTGAGATACTACAGAAGATGTTAACTGAACACTGCAGACAACACTTCTGCTTTGAAGGAGAACCGAGGCATATCACCTTGTCTACCGCAGATAATTTTATAAAGAAATACCAGTACCATTTCCTTTGTTCTTCACCTCTTACTGGAGAACCAACTTTCCATATGTTATCATTTGTGTGTAGTCTCAAGAACATCCATTAATATTTATTGTAGTGCCAGTCTTCTGGTGAACATTTCTTAGATTCCTTTCGCTAGATATGTCCTTATAATTTGTGAAGTATATTTCTGTTGAATGTAGAATTTTGGGGGGAGAGCTTTTCCTTGTTTTAATATTTGTGTGGAGGTCCTTTCAGCATTCTAAAGCTGTTTCATAATTTTATAGTTTCTATAATCTCTGATGAGGAGGCAGTGGTTAACCATGTTGCTGTTCCCCTCTATATAATGTATATTTTTCCTCTCACTGCTTTGAAGATTTTATTTTCATTTCTGAATTCCCTCAATTGATCTATGATGTGCATAGGTATGGTTTTATTTGTGTATATCTTGCTTTGACTTCATTGAGCTTATTGAAACACTAAACTTATTTCTTTCAACAAACTCCAGAAAATTTTGTCATTAGTTCCTCAAATGCTTTTACTGTCCCCATTCACTCACTCCTCTCCTGAGATTCCTATTATACAAATATTAGAATTTTTGATATTGCTCCACAGTCCCCGAGACCATTTATTTTCACAACTGTTTGCTTTAGACAATTAATTACATTTTCTCATTTTCTATATGTAGACTTATTTTGGACTGTATTCTGGATATTGTTAAGTATTATAGAGACTCAGTACTCTGTTATATGCCATTGAAGCATGTAGGTTTACTGTTGTTGTTATAATAAACAATTTTGTTGCATTCAAACTGCAATTAGCTAACTGGGATTTAGATCTGATTTTTAGAAGTATTTTAAAAGTTAAGAAGCCACAGGTAAGAAGAAGCTAGGAGGTTTTTTACTTTTCTGGACTTGGCATAAGAAGCTGGATTTACTGTGGAAACTCTGTTAAGGATAAAGGTTCTTTGCTCACTGGGCTCCCTATGGTTTCAGAGGTGGGGTAAGACTATAATACCTACATATAAAGCTCTTTTTGTTGTTGGAAATCAGAGTGCTCTCCAACTCATTAATTCCCACAATGATCCCTATAGTTATAGACCTTTCTGAAATCCGTACTTGGTCTCTTTTCTCAAACCTAGACTCTGATAGAACTTCTTCTGATATTTTAACAGGTAGTAAGGGAGAAAGCTCTGTCTTTTTCTTTTCCATTTTATTTTATTATTTTATTTTATTTATTTTCAGTGTTCCAGCATCCATTGTTTATACACCACACCCAGTGCTCCATGCAGTATGTGCCTTTTTAAAATACCCACACCCAACTCCACTCCCCCTTCCCCTCTAAAATCCTTAGTTTGTTTCTCAGAGTCCACAGTTTCTCATGGTTTGTCTCCCCCTCCAATTTCCCCCAACTCACTTCTCTGCTTCATCTCCCAATGTCCTCTGTGTTATTCTTTATACTCCACAAGTAAGTGAAGCCATATGATACTTGACTCTCTCTGATTTACTTATTACACTCAGCATAATCTCTTCCAGTCCCGTCCATGTTGATACAAAAGTTGGGTATTCATCCTTTCTGGTGGAGGCATAATACTCCATTGTATATATGGACCATATCTTCTTTATCCATTGATCCATTGAAGGGCATCTTGGTTCTTTCCATAGTTTGGTGACTGTGGCCATTTCTGCTATGAACATTGGGGTACAGATGACCCTTCTTTTCCCTACATCAGTATCTTTGTGGTAAATACCCGGTAGTGCAATTGCAGGGTCATAGGGGAGCTCTATTTTTAAAGAAAGCTCTATCTTATCTGCCAGTTAATCTGCCAGCATCATAATAGTGTTCCACTTCATTACACAGTGTTGTAAATCCAATAAATATTTTGGCTTTGAAGAGGCAAATAACTTGAAGCTGGTTATGGTTAAAACTGAACCATATTTAGAACAGCATAATTTTAGAATCCACAGATTTTGGCTTTATTTTTTTCACTGAGACTGAAACACATACATATTTGCTCAATGGGTGTCCATGGTTCTATGTTTCTAATTGTGCTCATTTTTCTGACACATTTTGACTAATTGTCCTGCTTCTGTAGTTGGCTAGTTTTTTTCTTATATGGACCAGTATGTACCTTGGAATAGATTACATCACAGCAAATTTTACCTCAATGTCTGTGATATTAGTTTCCTTAGTAAATAAAATAAAATATTTCTATTTACTCACACTAAGGAGAAAAGATTCTGCCTTTCTAGCTTATTGTATGCATACAAAGAAAAAGTATAAAGACTTTTATGATGCAGTTTAGATGCATATGTGGCAAGAATTTTTAAGTCTAGAAATTAATAGTGGTCTTCCAATTTTTTTTCATTGAAAATCATTATTCAAGGAGATAGGCCTATGGTTTACATATCTTCCAATACATTGCTACTCAAAACATGGTCTGCCAATCAGAGCCAATCTGAAAATTATTAGCTGCTATTCTGTCACAAGGTAAGTATGGACACTGAGTGTTTTTAAAAATAAATGTTAATAGAAATTTGTTGAAACTATTGTTATCTGTGGAGTGTGAAAATACAAAATTACCTTGTATTATGTTTTTCTCTTATTTGTTTTCTAATGTTCCTTCTTATTATACTTTATGGTCTCATTTGTCTGCAATAGATTGGAAAATTGAAAAAAAAAGATCTTTGTCATTATTCAGTGTCTTTAACATGGCCTAGAACTGAATATATAGCTATAATGTATTGATAAAATCATGACTATACCTGCTAGAGGATAACTAAAGAACTTTAGCCAAGGACAAGATTTGAGACAGCAGAGTTTAAGAGGATCATTGTAGTGCAAAATGAAGAATGCCTGAGGAAAAACAAATAAGCAAACAAAAAATTAAAGCAAAGACTAGTATTTAAGGTCAGAGATGAGAGTCTGGTTCAAGATGATAGTGGAGTAGAAAGAGTGGAAATAAGACTTGAAAGATATATACACACACACGTATATGTATGTTTATACATACATATATGTGTGTGTAAACATAAATGCATATAGATGTATGTTTATGCATACATATACATGTGTGTATACATGTGTGTGTATATATATATATATATGTCAATTAAAAGAAATGCAACCAATGCATTTACCAACAAAGTGATTATCTTTCCCATCATCTGTTAGTACATGTCTAGCATGAATAAATTCCAAAGATAATTAAATTCATAACAAATATATGTTTCAAAATCTAAATTAATACTATTCCCGTGCAGTATCAGAATATGAGATGATTACTATTATAAGTAGTATTTATCAATCAACTTATTTGACAATATCTTCAAGTTTATAAGCTAAGGATCATCAAAGTAAAATTCTTCAGTGGTTACCTTGAAGGTCAGAAACAATTGTATTGGGGGAGGAGTTAAGATGGTGGAGAAGTAGCAGACTGAGACGACATCAGGCAGCAAGAGATCAGCTAGATAGCCTATCAAACCATTCCGAACACCTACGAATCCAATAGGAGATTGAAGAGAAGAAGAGCAACAATTCTAGAAACAGAAAATCGACCACTTTCTAAAAGGTAGGACCAGCGGAGAAGTGAATCCAATGTGACAGGAAGATAGACCCCAGGGGGAGGGGCCAGCTCCAGCAAGCAGTGGAACAATGGAGCACAAAACCAGGACTTTTAAAGTCTGCTCCACAGAGGGACATTGCTCCAGAGGCTAAACTGGGGTGAAGATCTCGTGGGGATAGTGTGGACTCAGGTCCCGTGGGGTCACAGAAATATCAGGAGTGTCTGAGTGTCACTGAGCTCACAAGTATTAGAGCAGGGAAGCCGGCTGTGGAGACAGAGCTGAGGAGTGAGCTCTCAACTCGGAGTTACCATGAACCGTAATCTGTGACATGGGTTGGTGCTCTGTGCGTGGGGTCCCACAAGATCTGGGGAGACTCCGACCTCGGAGAGCCCAGGGATCTGTGGGTTTTGGAGACTCCAAGTAGGACTCTGCCAGAGACAGAGACCCTTGGTCACAGGCTGGGTGACCTCGAGTACAGTGAGAGGCCAGTGAGATGGGACTGATTGTGCGCAATTTTCTCCAAGCGCCGCTGGAGGCTGGGGAGACGGGAGTGATTAAGTGCTTTTCTCTGAAGGTGCACTGAAGAATGGGGGCCCCAAGTTCTTGGATCCTCCGAGCCAGAGATTGTGC